>MCGT01000051.1:0-136174 GCA_002104935.1 Hesseltinella vesiculosa
GAAGAGACACTCTCCGGAAAAAAAGAAAAAAAAAAAAAAGAGAAAATTGTTAGAGGTTGGGCTTGGACGCAGCTTACGGCAGGCAATGTTGGCAGGAGAAAACTTGGTCTAGCTCTGGAGAAGTGATCGAGGTGGTTGTGATTCTTAACACTGGTCAATTCTCACCAAGGGCGATCAGCCTGAGCAGTTGGAGGTGGAGGTCCCTTTTTTTTTTGGCTGAAAAAAGAAACCATGTCGGACATTGTAATTTTTTTTTTTTTTCTTTTCGTTTTTAGGCTGGGGAAAAGGAGGTCCCAAAAACTACTTGATACCAAATTCGGCTGGGCAACCTTCATAGATTGACTTGATTTTTCACTATCCCATATATTGCATTAAAACCTGAACCCATGCAAAATTTAATCTTGATTCATTCATTCAAAACTGCAATAGAGTAATATCTTTTTTTGTAAAAAGCAAAGGGTCTCTCTGGCGACCTGGCCAAAAATCCTCCATTTTCATCAAAAATTTAAGCGTCCAATCTTTTGCATGTAACTGATACTTGATGAGGTGGATGGAAGTCACATAAAAAGCTTTGTATGGGACGTGGTACCAAGCTAGAACAGCCAGAAATCATGGCTGCCCAGCCATTTTGCAAGGAAGGCCCATCTTTTTTTTAGGTGAGGCCTAGTTCTTCACCGTCCTTATCCAAGTGCCGCATAATTTTAACTGTCAATATTTCCCATTAAGTACCAATTCCAAGTACAGTTTGGTGTGAATCATATCATCTGCCATCCTTTCCCACTATGTACCAAAAACGCAACGGCTGGAGCTGGCCACCCTCCCAGCACACGCTGCGCTTGACCAGAATTGAATCCCAGCCGCAGTAAACTGGTCAACCAGTAACCCATGGTGGGTAAGCCTAGGCGCACTTTTTTCTTTTGTTTGTTTGTTTTTTCCAATGAAAAACTTGGAATCTCTGTTGACAACCGCTAAATGGCCTAGTCTAAAATGCAATGAGGATGCTTGGTGCAAGGTAATCTATTATTGGCATACTTGTTGTATGCTAATCCTCGGAAAAGAGTACAAAAAAAGAGCAGCAACTCACTCTTTTTATCTCTTTTGTTTGTTTACATCAAGAAGTTATCATCTGGGCCCTGATGGACAATGTTACGTTATGAATGTGTTGTTGCCTGATATCAAGTAAGTCTGACGCATGAAAAAAGAAGCAAGGCTTACATAGTTTTTTTCAACTTCTTTTCAAAAGGCTACCGTGATGTCTCGAGTCCACATGCATGTTGCAGGCTGCCCTAGCAAGGAACTTGCCTTCTGGTGGCGCGCCCGTACATGACGGATCAATAGATCTCTGATTGTGCCCGTGTTGGCCATAGGAAACTATTTACGGATAGTTTGCAGCCTGCTTGGTGCTGGTGGTCTTGGTGCCGGTGGTCTTGGTGCTGGTGGTCTCTCCTCTTGGCTCTGCCTTTGTTGGCGTGGTGATGTCGCAGGCTGCCCTAGCAAGGAACTTGCCTTCTGGTGGCGCGCCCGTACATGACGGATCAATAGATCTCTGATTGTGCCCGTGTTGGCCATAGGAAACTATTTACGGATAGTTTGCAGCCTGCTTGGTGCTGGTGGTCTTGGTGCCGGTGGTCTTGGTGCTGGTGGTCTCTCCTCTTGGCTCTGCCTTTGTTGGCGTGGTGATGTCGCAGGCTGCCCTAGCAAGGAACTTGCCTTCTGGTGCGCGCCCGTACATGACGGATCAATAGATCTCTGATTGTGCCCGTGTTGGCCATAGGAAACTATTTACGGATAGTTTGCAGCCTGCTTGGTGCTGGTGGTCTTGGTGCCGGTGGTCTTGGTGCTGGTGGTCTTCTCTTGGCTCTGCCTTTGTTGCGTGGTGATGTCGCAGGCTGCCCTAGCAAGGAACTTGCCTTCTGGTGGCGCCCGTACATGACGGATCAATAGATCTCTGATTGTGCCGTGTTGGCCATAGGAACTATTTACGGATAGTTTGCAGCCTGCTTGGTGCTGGTGGTCTTGGTGCCGGTGGTCTTGGTGCTGGTGGTCTCTCCTCTTGGCTCTGCCTTTGTTGGCGTGGTGATGTCGCAGGCTGCCCTAGCAAGGAACTTGCCTTCTGGTGGCGCGCCCGTACATGACGGATCAATAGATCTCTGATTGTGCCGTGTTGGCCATAGGAAACTATTTACGGATAGTTTGCAGCCTGCTTGGTGCTGGTGGTCTTGGTGCCGGTGGTCTTGGTGCTGGTGGTCTCCTCTTGGCTCTGCCTTTGTTGGCGTGGTGATGTCGCAGGCTGCCTAGCAAGGAACTTGCCTTCTGGTGGCGCGCCCGTACATGACGGATCAATAGATCTCTGATTGTGCCCGTGTTGGCCATAGGAAACTATTTACGGATAGTTTGCAGCCTGCTTGGTGCTGGTGGTCTTGGTGCCGGTGGTCTTGGTGCTGGTGGTCTCTCCTCTTGGCTCTGCCTTTGTTGGCGTGGTGATGTCGCAGCTGCCCTAGCAAGGAACTTGCCTTCTGGTGGCGCGCCCGTACATGACGGATCAATAGATCTCTGATTGTGCCCGTGTTGGCCATAGGAAACTATTTACGGATAGTTTGCAGCCTGCTTGGTGCTGGTGATGCCTTGGTGTGGTAGTGCCTTGGTGTGGCGGAGCCTTGGTGTGGCGGAGCCTTGGTGTGGTGGTGCTGTGATATGATGGTGCCTTGATATGATGGTGCCTTGGTGTGGTGGTGCCTTGGTGTGGCGGTGCCTTGTTATGAAGGTGCCTTGGTGTGGCGGTGCCTTGTTATGAAGGTGCCTTGGTGTGGTTGTCTCTTTGCGTCATCCTGCATCGCTAAGGATGGCGGGTGGTGGTGGGCCTTCCTCTCTCCTCTTGGAGTCTGTTGATTGGTGTGCCAGTCCTTTTCATTGGCACACTTTTTTTTTTATTCACAATAAAAGATGTTTACTTGCATCTCGTTCTTCACTGAATTTTATGACCGAAAAAATAAGCACATTTAACTACCCAACGCTTTAGAATGAATGGATCAATGTCAAAATTTTCACGGATGCAGAGTAATCATATCATTCTATGCTGGTTCAACGTGGCCGACGCTGTAGGCACTGGGCTACTGCCAGCCTTTGCCAACCTTGCCCGCCCACCTGCCCGATACTGATTCCCTCATATCACCTTCAATATTGCTCCTTTTTTCATGCGCTTTGGTTCTATGGATAGCTGTGAAGGTTAGCTTTCTAACGGTGCCATTGGAAGAGCGGAAAAAAATGATATTGGGATTTTTCCGGGCCAAGAGAAGAGACACTCTCCGGAAAAAAAGAAAAAAAAAAAAAAAGAGAAAATTGTTAGAGGTTGGGCTTGGACGCAGCTTACGGCAGGCAAGTTTGGGCAGGAGAAAACTTGGTCTAGCTCTGGAGGAAGTGATCGAGGTGGGTTGTGATTTTTAACACTGGTCAATTCTCACCAAGGGCGATCAGCCTGAGCAGTTTGGAGGTGGAGGTCCCTTTTTTTTTTTTTGGCTGAAAAAAGAAAACCATGTCGGACATTGTAATTTTTTTTTTTTTTTTTTTTTCGTTTTTAGGCTGGGGAAAAGGAGGTCCAAAAACTACTTGATACCAAATTGGCTGGGCAACCTTCATAGATTGACTTGATTTTTTTCACTATCCATATATTGCATTAAAACCTGAACCCATGCAAAATTTAATCTTGATTCATTCATTCAAAACTGCAATAGAGTAATATCTTTTTTTGTAAAAAGCAAAGGGTCTCTCTGGCGACCTGGCCAAAAAATCCTCCATTTTCATCAAAAATTTAAGCGTCCAATCTTTTGCATGTAACTGATACTTGATGAGGTGGGATGGAAGTCACAATAAAAAGCTTTGTATGGGACGTGGTACCAAGCTAGAACAGCCAGAAATCATGGCTGCCCAGCCATTTTGCAAGGAAGGCCCATCTTTTTTTTAGGTGAGCCTAGTTCTTCACCGTCTTATCCAAGTGCCGCATAATTTTAACTGTCAATATTTCCCATTAAGTACCAATTCCAAGTACAGTTTGGTGTGAATCATATCATCTGCCATCCTTTCCCACTATGTACCAAAAACGCAACGGCTGGAGCTGGCCACCCTCCCAGCACACGCTGCGCTTGACCAGAATTGAATCCCAGCCGCAGTAAACTGGTCAACCAGTAACCCATGGTGGGTAAGCCTAGGCGCACTTTTTTTCTTTTGTTTGTTTGTTTTTTCAATGAAAAACTTGGAATCTCTGTTGACAACCGCTAAATGGCCTAGTCTAAAATGCAATGAGGATGCTTGGTGCAAGGTAATCTATTATTGGCATACTTGTTGTATGCTAATCCTCGGAAAAGAGTACAAAAAAAGAGCAGCAACTCACTCTTTTTATCTCTTTTGTTTGTTTACATCAAGAAGTTATCATCTGGGCCCTGATGGACAATGTTACGTTATGAATGTGTTGTTGCCTGATATCAAGTAAGTCTGACGCATGAAAAAAGAAGCAAGGCTTACATAGTTTTTTTCAACTTCTTTTCAAAAGGCTACCGTGATGTCTCGAGTCCACATGCATGTTGCAGGCTGCCCTAGCAAGGAACTTGCCTTCTGGTGGCGCGCCCGTACATGACGGATCAATAGATCTCTGATTGTGCCCGTGTTGGCCATAGGAAACTATTTACGGATAGTTTGCAGCCTGCTTGGTGCTGGTGGTCTTGGTGCCGGTGGTCTTGGTGCTGGTGGTCTCTCCTCTTGGCTCTGCCTTTGTTGGCGTGGTGATGTCGCAGGCTGCCCTAGCAAGGAACTTGCCTTCTGGTGGCGCGCCCGTACATGACGGATCAATAGATCTCTGATTGTGCCCGTGTTGGCCATAGGAAACTATTTACGGATAGTTTGCAGCCTGCTTGGTGCTGGTGGTCTTGGTGCCGGTGGTCTTGGTGCTGGTGGTCTCTCCTCTTGGCTCTGCCTTTGTTGGCGTGGTGATGTCGCAGGCTGCCCTAGCAAGGAACTTGCCTTCTGGTGGCGCGCCCGTACATGACGGATCAATAGATCTCTGATTGTGCCCGTGTTGGCCATAGGAAACTATTTACGGATAGTTTGCAGCCTGCTTGGTGCTGGTGATGCCTTGGTGTGGTAGTGCCTTGGTGTGGCGGAGCCTTGGTGTGGCGGAGCCTTGGTGTGGTGGTGCTGTGATATGATGGTGCCTTGATATGATGGTGCCTTGGTGTGGTGGTGCCTTGGTGTGGCGGTGCCTTGTTATGAAGGTGCCTTGGTGTGGCGGTGCCTTGTTATGAAGGTGCCTTGGTGTGGTTGTCTCTTTGCGTCATCCTGCATCGCTAAGGATGGCGGGTGGTGGTGGGCCTTCCTCTCTCCTCTTGGAGTCTGTTGATTGGTGTGCCAGTCCTTTTCATTGGCACACTTTTTTTTTTTATTCACAATAAAAGATGTTTACTTGCATCTCGTTCTTCACTGAATTTTATGACCGAAAAAATAAGCACATTTAACTACCCAACGCTTTAGAATGAATGGATCAATGTCAAAATTTTCACGGATGCAGAGTAATCATATCATTCTATGCTGGTTCAACGTGGCCGACGCTGTAGGCACTGGGCTACTGCCAGCCTTTGCCAACCTTGCCCGCCCACCTGCCCGATACTGATTCCCTCATATCACCTTCAATATTGCTCCTTTTTTCATGCGCTTTGGTTCTATGGATAGCTGTGAAGGTTAGCTTTCTAACGGTGCCATTGGAAGAGCGGAAAAAAATGATATTGGGATTTTTCCGGGCCAAGAGAAGAGACACTCTCCGGAAAAAAAGAAAAAAAAAAAAAAGAGAAAATTGTTAGAGGTTGGGCTTGGACGCAGCTTACGGCAGGCAAGTTTGGGCAGGAGAAAACTTGGTCTAGCTCTGGAGGAAGTGATCGAGGTGGGTTGTGATTTTTAACACTGGTCAATTCTCACCAAGGGCGATCAGCCTGAGCAGTTTGGAGGTGGAGGTCCCTTTTTTTTTTTTGGCTGAAAAAAGAAAACCATGTCGGACATTGTAATTTTTTTTTTTTTTTTTTTTTCGTTTTTAGGCTGGGGAAAAGGAGGTCCCAAAAACTACTTGATACCAAATTGGCTGGGCAACCTTCATAGATTGACTTGATTTTTTCACTATCCATATATTGCATTAAAACCTGAACCCATGCAAAATTTAATCTTGATTCATTCATTCAAAACTGCAATAGAGTAATATCTTTTTTTGTAAAAAGCAAAGGGTCTCTCTGGCGACCTGGCCAAAAAATCCTCCATTTTCATCAAAAATTTAAGCGTCCAATCTTTTGCATGTAACTGATACTTGATGAGGTGGGATGGAAGTCACAATAAAAAGCTTTGTATGGGACGTGGTACCAAGCTAGAACAGCCAGAAATCATGGCTGCCCAGCCATTTTGCAAGGAAGGCCCATCTTTTTTTTAGGTGAGCCTAGTTCTTCACCGTCTTATCCAAGTGCCGCATAATTTTAACTGTCAATATTTCCCATTAAGTACCAATTCCAAGTACAGTTTGGTGTGAATCATATCATCTGCCATCCTTTCCCACTATGTACCAAAAACGCAACGGCTGGAGCTGGCCACCCTCCCAGCACACGCTGCGCTTGACCAGAATTGAATCCCAGCCGCAGTAAACTGGTCAACCAGTAACCCATGGTGGGTAAGCCTAGGCGCACTTTTTTTCTTTTGTTTGTTTGTTTTTTCAATGAAAAACTTGGAATCTCTGTTGACAACCGCTAAATGGCCTAGTCTAAAATGCAATGAGGATGCTTGGTGCAAGGTAATCTATTATTGGCATACTTGTTGTATGCTAATCCTCGGAAAAGAGTACAAAAAAAGAGCAGCAACTCACTCTTTTTATCTCTTTTGTTTGTTTACATCAAGAAGTTATCATCTGGGCCCTGATGGACAATGTTACGTTATGAATGTGTTGTTGCCTGATATCAAGTAAGTCTGACGCATGAAAAAAGAAGCAAGGCTTACATAGTTTTTTTCAACTTCTTTTCAAAAGGCTACCGTGATGTCTCGAGTCCACATGCATGTTGCAGGCTGCCCTAGCAAGGAACTTGCCTTCTGGTGGCGCGCCCGTACATGACGGATCAATAGATCTCTGATTGTGCCCGTGTTGGCCATAGGAAACTATTTACGGATAGTTTGCAGCCTGCTTGGTGCTGGTGGTCTTGGTGCCGGTGGTCTTGGTGCTGGTGGTCTCTCCTCTTGGCTCTGCCTTTGTTGGCGTGGTGATGTCGCAGGCTGCCCTAGCAAGGAACTTGCCTTCTGGTGGCGCGCCCGTACATGACGGATCAATAGATCTCTGATTGTGCCCGTGTTGGCCATAGGAAACTATTTACGGATAGTTTGCAGCCTGCTTGGTGCTGGTGGTCTTGGTGCCGGTGGTCTTGGTGCTGGTGGTCTCTCCTCTTGGCTCTGCCTTTGTTGGCGTGGTGATGTCGCAGGCTGCCCTAGCAAGGAACTTGCCTTCTGGTGGCGCGCCCGTACATGACGGATCAATAGATCTCTGATTGTGCCCGTGTTGGCCATAGGAAACTATTTACGGATAGTTTGCAGCCTGCTTGGTGCTGGTGATGCCTTGGTGTGGTAGTGCCTTGGTGTGGCGGAGCCTTGGTGTGGCGGAGCCTTGGTGTGGTGGTGCTGTGATATGATGGTGCCTTGATATGATGGTGCCTTGGTGTGGTGGTGCCTTGGTGTGGCGGTGCCTTGTTATGAAGGTGCCTTGGTGTGGCGGTGCCTTGTTATGAAGGTGCCTTGGTGTGGTTGTCTCTTTGCGTCATCCTGCATCGCTAAGGATGGCGGGTGGTGGTGGGCCTTCCTCTCTCCTCTTGGAGTCTGTTGATTGGTGTGCCAGTCCTTTTCATTGGCACACTTTTTTTTTTTATTCACAATAAAAGATGTTTACTTGCATCTCGTTCTTCACTGAATTTTATGACCGAAAAAATAAGCACATTTAACTACCCAACGCTTTAGAATGAATGGATCAATGTCAAAATTTTCACGGATGCAGAGTAATCATATCATTCTATGCTGGTTCAACGTGGCCGACGCTGTAGGCACTGGGCTACTGCCAGCCTTTGCCAACCTTGCCCGCCCACCTGCCCGATACTGATTCCCTCATATCACCTTCAATATTGCTCCTTTTTTCATGCGCTTTGGTTCTATGGATAGCTGTGAAGGTTAGCTTTCTAACGGTGCCATTGGAAGAGCGGAAAAAAATGATATTGGGATTTTTCCGGGCCAAGAGAAGAGACACTCTCCGGAAAAAAAGAAAAAAAAAAAAAAAGAGAAAATTGTTAGAGGTTGGGCTTGGACGCAGCTTACGGCAGGCAAGTTTGGGCAGGAGAAAACTTGGTCTAGCTCTGGAGGAAGTGATCGAGGTGGGTTGTGATTTTTAACACTGGTCAATTCTCACCAAGGGCGATCAGCCTGAGCAGTTTGGAGGTGGAGGTCCCTTTTTTTTTTTTGGCTGAAAAAGAAAACCATGTCGGACATTGTAATTTTTTTTTTTTTTTTTTTTCGTTTTTAGGCTGGGGAAAAGGAGGTCCCAAAAACTACTTGATACCAAATTGGCTGGGCAACCTTCATAGATTGACTTGATTTTTTCACTATCCATATATTGCATTAAAACCTGAACCCATGCAAAATTTAATCTTGATTCATTCATTCAAAACTGCAATAGAGTAATATCTTTTTTTGTAAAAAGCAAAGGGTCTCTCTGGCGACCTGGCCAAAAAATCCTCCATTTTCATCAAAAATTTAAGCGTCCAATCTTTTGCATGTAACTGATACTTGATGAGGTGGGATGGAAGTCACAATAAAAAGCTTTGTATGGGACGTGGTACCAAGCTAGAACAGCCAGAAATCATGGCTGCCCAGCCATTTTGCAAGGAAGGCCCATCTTTTTTTTAGGTGAGCCTAGTTCTTCACCGTCTTATCCAAGTGCCGCATAATTTTAACTGTCAATATTTCCCATTAAGTACCAATTCCAAGTACAGTTTGGTGTGAATCATATCATCTGCCATCCTTTCCCACTATGTACCAAAAACGCAACGGCTGGAGCTGGCCACCCTCCCAGCACACGCTGCGCTTGACCAGAATTGAATCCCAGCCGCAGTAAACTGGTCAACCAGTAACCCATGGTGGGTAAGCCTAGGCGCACTTTTTTTCTTTTGTTTGTTTGTTTTTTCAATGAAAAACTTGGAATCTCTGTTGACAACCGCTAAATGGCCTAGTCTAAAATGCAATGAGGATGCTTGGTGCAAGGTAATCTATTATTGGCATACTTGTTGTATGCTAATCCTCGGAAAAGAGTACAAAAAAAGAGCAGCAACTCACTCTTTTTATCTCTTTTGTTTGTTTACATCAAGAAGTTATCATCTGGGCCCTGATGGACAATGTTACGTTATGAATGTGTTGTTGCCTGATATCAAGTAAGTCTGACGCATGAAAAAAGAAGCAAGGCTTACATAGTTTTTTTCAACTTCTTTTCAAAAGGCTACCGTGATGTCTCGAGTCCACATGCATGTTGCAGGCTGCCCTAGCAAGGAACTTGCCTTCTGGTGGCGCGCCCGTACATGACGGATCAATAGATCTCTGATTGTGCCCGTGTTGGCCATAGGAAACTATTTACGGATAGTTTGCAGCCTGCTTGGTGCTGGTGGTCTTGGTGCCGGTGGTCTTGGTGCTGGTGGTCTCTCCTCTTGGCTCTGCCTTTGTTGGCGTGGTGATGTCGCAGGCTGCCCTAGCAAGGAACTTGCCTTCTGGTGGCGCGCCCGTACATGACGGATCAATAGATCTCTGATTGTGCCCGTGTTGGCCATAGGAAACTATTTACGGATAGTTTGCAGCCTGCTTGGTGCTGGTGGTCTTGGTGCCGGTGGTCTTGGTGCTGGTGGTCTCTCCTCTTGGCTCTGCCTTTGTTGGCGTGGTGATGTCGCAGGCTGCCCTAGCAAGGAACTTGCCTTCTGGTGGCGCGCCCGTACATGACGGATCAATAGATCTCTGATTGTGCCCGTGTTGGCCATAGGAAACTATTTACGGATAGTTTGCAGCCTGCTTGGTGCTGGTGGTCTTGGTGCCGGTGGTCTTGGTGCTGGTGGTCTCTCCTCTTGGCTCTGCCTTTGTTGGCGTGGTGATGTCGCAGGCTGCCCTAGCAAGGAACTTGCCTTCTGGTGGCGCGCCCGTACATGACGGATCAATAGATCTCTGATTGTGCCCGTGTTGGCCATAGGAAACTATTTACGGATAGTTTGCAGCCTGCTTGGTGCTGGTGGTCTTGGTGCCGGTGGTCTTGGTGCTGGTGGTCTCTCCTCTTGGCTCTGCCTTTGTTGGCGTGGTGATGTCGCAGGCTGCCCTAGCAAGGAACTTGCCTTCTGGTGGCGCGCCCGTACATGACGGATCAATAGATCTCTGATTGTGCCCGTGTTGGCCATAGGAAACTATTTACGGATAGTTTGCAGCCTGCTTGGTGCTGGTGGTCTTGGTGCCGGTGGTCTTGGTGCTGGTGGTCTCTCCTCTTGGCTCTGCCTTTGTTGGCGTGGTGATGTCGCAGGCTGCCCTAGCAAGGAACTTGCCTTCTGGTGGCGCGCCCGTACATGACGGATCAATAGATCTCTGATTGTGCCCGTGTTGGCCATAGGAAACTATTTACGGATAGTTTGCAGCCTGCTTGGTGCTGGTGGTCTTGGTGCCGGTGGTCTTGGTGCTGGTGGTCTCTCCTCTTGGCTCTGCCTTTGTTGGCGTGGTGATGTCGCAGGCTGCCCTAGCAAGGAACTTGCCTTCTGGTGGCGCGCCCGTACATGACGGATCAATAGATCTCTGATTGTGCCCGTGTTGGCCATAGGAAACTATTTACGGATAGTTTGCAGCCTGCTTGGTGCTGGTGATGCCTTGGTGTGGTAGTGCCTTGGTGTGCGGAGCCTTGGTGTGGCGGAGCCTTGGTGTGGTGGTGCTGTGATATGATGGTGCCTTGATATGATGGTGCCTTGGTGTGGTGGTGCCTTGGTGTGGCGGTGCCTTGTTATGAAGGTGCCTTGGTGTGGCGGTGCCTTGTTATGAAGGTGCCTTGGTGTGGTTGTCTCTTTGCGTCATCCTGCATCGCTAAGGATGGCGGGTGGTGGTGGGCCTTCCTCTCTCCTCTTGGAGTCTGTTGATTGGTGTGCCAGTCCTTTTCATTGGCACACTTTTTTTTTTTATTCACAATAAAAGATGTTTACTTGCATCTCGTTCTTCACTGAATTTTATGACCGAAAAAATAAGCACATTTAACTACCCAACGCTTTAGAATGAATGGATCAATGTCAAAATTTTCACGGATGCAGAGTAATCATATCATTCTATGCTGGTTCAACGTGGCCGACGCTGTAGGCACTGGGCTACTGCCAGCCTTTGCCAACCTTGCCCGCCCACCTGCCCGATACTGATTCCCTCATATCACCTTCAATATTGCTCCTTTTTTCATGCGCTTTGGTTCTATGGATAGCTGTGAAGGTTAGCTTTCTAACGGTGCCATTGGAAGAGCGGAAAAAAATGATATTGGGATTTTTCCGGGCCAAGAGAAGAGACACTCTCCGGAAAAAAAGAAAAAAAAAAAAAAAGAGAAAATTGTTAGAGGTTGGGCTTGGACGCAGCTTACGGCAGGCAAGTTTGGGCAGGAGAAAACTTGGTCTAGCTCTGGAGGAAGTGATCGAGGTGGGTTGTGATTTTTAACACTGGTCAATTCTCACCAAGGGCGATCAGCCTGAGCAGTTTGGAGGTGGAGGTCCCTTTTTTTTTTTGGCTGAAAAAAGAAAACCATGTCGGACATTGTAATTTTTTTTTTTTTTTTTTTTTCGTTTTTAGGCTGGGGAAAAGGAGGTCCCAAAAACTACTTGATACCAAATTGGCTGGGCAACCTTCATAGATTGACTTGATTTTTTCACTATCCATATATTGCATTAAAACCTGAACCCATGCAAAATTTAATCTTGATTCATTCATTCAAAACTGCAATAGAGTAATATCTTTTTTTGTAAAAAGCAAAGGGTCTCTCTGGCGACCTGGCCAAAAAATCCTCCATTTTCATCAAAAATTTAAGCGTCCAATCTTTTGCATGTAACTGATACTTGATGAGGTGGGATGGAAGTCACAATAAAAAGCTTTGTATGGGACGTGGTACCAAGCTAGAACAGCCAGAAATCATGGCTGCCCAACCATTTTGCAAGGAAGGCCCATCTTTTTTTTAGGTGAGCCTAGTTCTTCACCGTCTTATCCAAGTGCCGCATAATTTTAACTGTCAATATTTCCCATTAAGTACCAATTCTATGCAAAGTTTGGTGTTAGGCATAGCATTTACCATCCTTTGTCGTTTTGTACCAAATATACAGCGTCTGAGCTTGATCTGCTAAGCTCAGGTTTGACTGAAAGTAGCGGTCTGAAATGGTAGTGATAGCAAGTTGGCTGGATGACCTTCACTGATCGACTTGATACAGTCCTTTCAGCACCCAAGTGCCTGATAAGAAATTGGTCGCATGTAAATCTCACATCAATCCATTTAGCACAATGCTGCTGAACTACGCTACTTTCGCCCTCTTAAGATGGGTGGCGATTGCTCAGCTCCCACCAAATGCAGGAGTGCCCTCTAGTATGGGCACGGTATAAAAAAAAAACTTTTATTTTACAAAAAAAAACTACAACATCCCAGAAAAGAAAACAACAACAAAAAAAAAGCACCTAGCGGCGGCGATGGCGGCGATGGCGGCGATTGGCCCATGAGGGTGGGCGGGCTTGGGTTTGGTGGGGGCGGCGGACACTGGCGTGGGCAGGACGGTTTCGTGCCAGATGGCAGACTTGGTGGGGGTGGGGCTCGCGGTGGTATTGGACGGTATGACCATCAACCCGGGCAGGGCTAATGGTCATTTGGATGCCCTCATGCATTCTCATGAGGGCGCGCCAGCGAGCAGGGTGGTGGAAGAAGAAGTGTGCACTTCTTGGGTTCACGAAGTGCACACTGAGAGAATCGCCAAACTGGCGAACATGGGCCAGTCCGGCGATTGGTGGCACCACCGACAAGAGGGATTCCCACCATTCTTGCACATTAAAAGCGTTGTTCGCTGCCAGAGGGCTGTGCAGCAGCACCTGCTGGCAGGGGAAGCGGCAGCCACGGCATTGCTGTGGGTTTGGTCGTGTAAAGTTGTCGTTGTTATTCATGATGTTGGATGTAAAATAAAGTAATAAAAAAAGCAAAGAGAGAGAAGAAAGGGTGAAACCACTTTTTCAAAAAAAAAGAAATAAATAAAAAAAATGAATCAAGTAACTGAGCTAAAATCGCCAACAAAAAGAACAGTGTTTTTTTTTTTCTTTTTTTTTACCAACTTTGCAAAGTCGTTATGGATTTATATATCTATCCTTGAAAATAAATGGTTCCTTTAATCTTCACCAAAGACATATAATAGAGTAGTTCTATAAATCTATGGGACAGACTCGTTTAAAAAATGCGAAAAGACATCACGCTGAAACACCCACGTGTCTGGAACGTTTTTTTTTTTTTTTTTGATTTTATGGCTACCCGTCAACTTGTGTAGTATTACATTACTATTGATTATAGCCTTCTCTTGTAACCTGTTGCCGAAATCAATGGGGTCGGTGATGAGTTGATTTTTGGATCACATTTGATTCCCCATGCTCTTGAACAAAAGTGACCATGGTACCAATGAGGGATGGCCGAAGTAAAATTCCTGGCATTCATGCATTATTCAATGGCAACCTGGAGCTGAAGCAAAGCGCTGTAACACAGCCTTTTTACCGGTACTGGACGGCCACACGAATGCGAAGAAGCAATCGCATAGGTCGGCATAGATGACAACATGATCTCTGTCTGAAAATATTGAAAAATGATGGTCGCCATGTGATGGGTTCTAGACCGCATTGGCTTCGCACCTCGGATCCTCCTTCATCAAATCGACCAAAAATGGATAAAAAAAAATTCGAGTGACCCCCCAAATGGGTAAAACCACTTTTATTTTACAAAAAAAAAAAAACACTGGAGCCTAGCGGCGGGTCTCGCGTTGGTGGTCCCAAAAAGGAAGTCCATTTGCCACTGGTCGTCCAGGATAGGGAGCCAGTGGAGGTCGGTTTTGTGTCAGATGGCACAATTGGTAGCGGTGGGGCTCGGTGTGGTAGGCCACAAGGTGGCCGTTCATGCTGGCAGCGGAAAAAATGATGTCCCTGCCGCCGGGAGTGGATCGGAGACCAGCAAAACGAGAAGGGTGGCCCGGGAAGAAATGGGCACTTCGCAGGGTCGCAAAGTGCAAGGAAATGGATGAGCCATGGCGGCAAACATGGCACAAGGCAGCAACGGGTGGCTCCAACGACCAAAAAATATCCAACCAGTCGTCTGTGGTCAGGGTCTGGCGGGCAATTGCAGGGCCATGTGCCAAAACATGTTGGCAGGGATAGCGGCATCCACGGCAATGGCGTGGGTTTTGGCGCGTTGGTTTGGCAAGCGCATAAAGAGTTCCGATCGAGTGTGGTTTGCACGTTTGTCATGTCCTATCCAGAAAAGACCATGTTAGTTCATTCAGTAAAGAGTCTAGGTAAAAAAAGCTTACATAAGCAACTGGCTGCTTGTTGGGAAGGAGAGCTGGTCTGACGATGATGGTGGGGAATTGCTTACAAACTGTGCGTCGTTGTTTTGCATAAAACAAATAGAATGTTGCAACATGCGTTTCATTATGAAAGTGCACGTAGCAAAAGTCGTCATGCTGCTGTCTCTTCACAACATGGAGAGGGCGGTTTGGTGTGCATCGCGCCAAAGCTGCTAAAATATCGGTTTCTGTTTTGTCTTTAAAATGGTTCCTTTTAGTAAAACTTCACAAAGTGCACACTGAGTGAATCGCCAAACTGGTGAATGTGCGCCAAGCAAGTCATTGGTGGCACCACCAACAGAAGAAATTGCCACCTCTCTTCCACTGACCAGATGTTTGCTACAATCAAGGGACCGTGCAGCAGAACTTGCTGACACTGGCATCGGCATCCTCTGCAGTGGCGAGGGTTGGGGCGCTCTGTGTTGTTGTTCATCTTGAAATACAGGAGGACATTCCATCGGGTGTTGGTGGGCAGCCCTGTTTGTCTAGTAGACAGTTGGAGTTTCTGGACTGCTACTTTCTGGTGTGGCAGGATGGGTACCCACATAGAGGACACTTGGCGAATGGCCAAACTGGCGGACATAGGCCAAGCTAGTGATTGGTGGCATCACCGACACAAGAAACCGCCACACACGTTGGCGTCGACCATTAGGCTGTGCCACATCACTTGCTGGCAAGGGAAGCGACATCCCGGACACTGTCGACGGTTGTGTCGCGTGGTGTTGTTGTCCAATTGGGGTCTGTGAAAGTAGGAAGAAAGTGACAAAAAAAAAAGCAAAGAATGAAGCCCTAGGCGTGAAACCACTTTTTTTTTTAATCTATCAGCGTCATTTTATAAAATGGTTCTATGAATCTAGATGCAGAGGCGCGCTTAAATTATGAGCAAATTTTATCACGCTGAAACACACATGTATCTGGGGGTGCATTTTCATGAATCACCCGTCACCGGTCAACCTCGTCTAGAAATACATTACTTTAATTATAGACTTCTTCATCACATGATATGATAGCGAAGTGAACGGGGTGAGGCAGTTTTAGGTAAGCTATGCATAGAGATTTTTTACGGCCTTCGTTTCTGGGGAGATGGTCAGGCAACCTCCCACCACACGCTGACCGTCACCTGGATTGAATCCCAGACGCAGTAAGCAGGGCAAGCTTAGAGTCGGGAATAGAATTTTTTTTTTTTGAGGTCTGGTTTTCCGACCAAATTTTTTAGTTGTCCATGGTGGGGGATGAGAGGGGAGGAGTCGATAACAGAGGCTCAATGGGCTCACCATAGGCCAGCGATGATCGTACTTGCCAACAGGGAGGGTGCTAGCTCATGGAGATCAAGCCATGTCTGGGTAACCAAGGCTGATTTGATAGAACGCCAGGACGGCGAAGGACCGCCAAAGAGCAGGCACCGACATTCCTGCCACACGACGGTCTGAAGCGAATAGGTCGTTCACGAGTTGGCAGTGGCGACAGAGTGGGGATGTGTGGTCGTCAGGAAACCTCTTGTGGAGCAAGGAGGCGTAGTAAATCGTCCGGTAGACATATCTGTACAGGATGATGCAGCCAAGGCAGATCATGGGAGCCACCCACAAACGAGACTAGAAGATGGGAGGTAGGAGATTTCGAGGTGGGCGAGCGGTGAGCGGGAATGATCAAACTCCTAAGTCTTTTCGAAGACGGGAGCTTGGAGGGGTCAAAGTTGACTCTATGCAATCACATCCAGCCAGAAGTAGTCAAGCGGGTTGAGGAGCGCGGCAGGATGAGTTGAGAAAAGAAAGAGAAAAAAAAGTGGCGTCGGACATTGTAAGTCTCTGGTTCATTGACAGCGATGTTGACCACCTGATTATTATTTTTTTGAAAAAGTAGTTACATGCTTTCTTCTTTCTCTGTGCCGTTTTTTATATTTTTACAATCACATTTTCAAAATGAACAACGCGACGCGCCAAAATCCTCGACAGTGCAGTGGATGTCGCTTTCCGTGCCAGCATGCGCTGGTACATGGCCCTGCCACCGCAAGACCTTTTATGACAGATGACGAATGGTTCGATTATTTCATGACGGTGGAGCCCCCAATTGCCGATCTTCTCCATGTCCGCAACCGTGGTCAGTCTCTTGCTTTGCACTTTGCAACCTTGCAAAGTGCATATTACTTCTTAACCCACCGTGCTGGTTGGGCGGGCCTGTGGTCGACAGAAGATGTCAGGGACCTCATCTTTACCCCTGCCCGCATCTATGGCCACTTTGTGATGTACCACCGCGGATCCCATCCCTATCGTCTTTGCCATTTGGCACAAAACCGACCACCCCAAGCCCGCTTCCCTCTCCCCTAACAAAGCCGTCATCCCCGCCGCCGCCATCGTGGCAATTAAATGCGTTTTTTTAGTCGTTGTTCAATGTTTTTATTTTTTATTTTACTGAAATGTGATTGTGATTGCTATATACAATATCCATGTTTGGCAAGCTGGCCGTTTACCCGTGAATAAATATGTGTCTAGCTGTACACTGCAATATTTAAAAATCAGGTGCTTTTATCAATGGCTATACCCCATTGTGTTGTGTTAATTGCCTTCAAATTTTATGTGCAAGTCCAGTGGTTTTTTTCTCATTTAGCGTGGAAGGATGCAAGGCGTTAAATCGTAGCTGAAACCAAGTTGCCCGGGAACCCTTTCCTGCTGATGAAAATGCACATTTAGGTACATGAGTGTTTCAGCGTGATGGACTTTTCTCATAATTTAAGTGAGCCTCCACAACGCAATATAAGCAACGCACTTCCTTTTTTGAGAGTGGTGTTTAAATTTTTTTTTGAAAAAGTGGATTCACGACTTTTTCTTCTCTTTCTTTTTCACTTAATTTTTACAATGAACAACGACAGTACGCGCCAAAACCCACGCCATTGCCGTGGATGCCGCTATCCCTGCCAACATGTTTTGGCACATGGCCCTGCAATTGCCCGCCAGACCCTGACCACAGACGACTGGTTGGATATTTTTTGGTCGTTGGAGCCACCCGTTGCTGCCTTGTGCCATGTTTGCCGCCATGGCTCATCCATTTCCTTGCACTTTGCGACCCTGCGAAGTGCCCATTTCTTCCCGGGCCACCCTTCTCGTTTTGCTGGTCTCCGATCCACTCCCGGCGGCAGGGACATCATTTTTTCCGCTGCCAGCATGAACGGCCACCTTGTGGCCTACCACACCGAGCCCCACCGCTACCAATTGTGCCATCTGACACAAAACCGACCTCCACTGGCTCCCTATCCTGGACGACCAGTGGCAAATGGACTTCCTTTTTGGGACCACCAACGCGAGACCCGCCGCTAGGCTCCAGTGTTTTTTTTTTTTTGTAAAATAAAAGTGGTTTTACCCATTTGGGGGGTCACTCGAATTTTTTTTTATCCATTTTTGGTCGATTTGATGAAGGAGGATCCGAGGTGCGAAGCCAATGCGGTCTAGAACCCATCACATGGCGACCATCATTTTTCAATATTTTCAGACAGAGATCATGTTGTCATCTATGCCGACCTATGCGATTGCTTCTTCGCATTCGTGTGGCCGTCCAGTACCGGTAAAAAGGCTGTGTTACAGCGCTTTGCTTCAGCTCCAGGTTGCCATTGAATAATGCATGAATGCCAGGAATTTTACTTCGGCCATCCCTCATTGGTACCATGGTCACTTTTGTTCAAGAGCATGGGGAATCAAATGTGATCCAAAAATCAACTCATCACCGACCCCATTGATTTCGGCAACAGGTTACAAGAGAAGGCTATAATCAATAGTAATGTAATACTACACAAGTTGACGGGTAGCCATAAAATCAAAAAAAAAAAAAAAAAACGTTCCAGACACGTGGGTGTTTCAGCGTGATGTCTTTTCGCATTTTTTAAACGAGTCTGTCCCATAGATTTATAGAACTACTCTATTATATGTCTTTGGTGAAGATTAAAGGAACCATTTATTTTCAAGGATAGATATATAAATCCATAACGACTTTGCAAAGTTGGTAAAAAAAAAGAAAAAAAAAAACACTGTTCTTTTTGTTGGCGATTTTAGCTCAGTTACTTGATTCATTTTTTTTATTTATTTCTTTTTTTTTTGAAAAAGTGGTTTCACCCTTTCTTCTCTCTCTTTGCTTTTTTTATTACTTTATTTTACATCCAACATCATGAATAACAACGACAACTTTACACGACCAAACCCACAGCAATGCCGTGGCTGCCGCTTCCCCTGCCAGCAGGTGCTGCTGCACAGCCCTCTGGCAGCGAACAACGCTTTTAATGTGCAAGAATGGTGGGAATCCCTCTTGTCGGTGGTGCCACCAATCGCCGGACTGGCCCATGTTCGCCAGTTTGGCGATTCTCTCAGTGTGCACTTCGTGAACCCAAGAAGTGCACACTTCTTCTTCCACCACCCTGCTCGCTGGCGCGCCCTCATGAGAATGCATGAGGGCATCCAAATGACCATTAGCCCTGCCCGGGTTGATGGTCATACCGTCCAATACCACCGCGAGCCCCACCCCCACCAAGTCTGCCATCTGGCACGAAACCGTCCTGCCCACGCCAGTGTCCGCCGCCCCCACCAAACCCAAGCCCGCCCACCCTCATGGGCCAATCGCCGCCATCGCCGCCATCGCCGCCGCTAGGTGCTTTTTTTTTGTTGTTGTTTTCTTTTCTGGGATGTTGTAGTTTTTTTTTGTAAAATAAAAGTTTTTTTTTTATACCGTGCCCATACTAGAGGGCACTCCTGCATTTGGTGGGAGCTGAGCAATCGCCACCCATCTTAAGAGGGCGAAAGTAGCGTAGTTCAGCAGCATTGTGCTAAATGGATTGATGTGAGATTTACATGCGACCAATTTCTTATCAGGCACTTGGGTGCTGAAAGGACTGTATCAAGTCGATCAGTGAAGGTCATCCAGCCAACTTGCTATCACTACCATTTCAGACCGCTACTTTCAGTCAAACCTGAGCTTAGCAGATCAAGCTCAGACGCTGTATATTTGGTACAAAACGACAAAGGATGGTAAATGCTATGCCTAACACCAAACTTTGCATAGAATTGGTACTTAATGGGAAATATTGACAGTTAAAATTATGCGGCACTTGGATAAGACGGTGAAGAACTAGGCTCACCTAAAAAAAAGATGGGCCTTCCTTGCAAAATGGTTGGGCAGCCATGATTTCTGGCTGTTCTAGCTTGGTACCACGTCCCATACAAAGCTTTTTATTGTGACTTCCATCCCACCTCATCAAGTATCAGTTACATGCAAAAGATTGGACGCTTAAATTTTTGATGAAAATGGAGGATTTTTTGGCCAGGTCGCCAGAGAGACCCTTTGCTTTTTACAAAAAAAGATATTACTCTATTGCAGTTTTGAATGAATGAATCAAGATTAAATTTTGCATGGGTTCAGGTTTTAATGCAATATATGGATAGTGAAAAAATCAAGTCAATCTATGAAGGTTGCCCAGCCAATTTGGTATCAAGTAGTTTTTGGGACCTCCTTTTCCCCAGCCTAAAAAAAAAGGCAAAACGAAAAAAAAAAAAAAAAAAATTACAATGTCCGACATGGTTTTCTTTTTTCAGTCAAAAAAAAAGGACCTCCATTGCGTACGAACGGGGAAGGCCTGAAGAGATATTGTGGTGGGTTGAGGTCACTACTTGGGGGATGAGAGGGGAGGAGCCGATAACAGAGGCTCAATGGGCTCACCATAGGCCAACGATGATCGTACTTGCCAACAGGGAGGGAGCTAGCTCATGGAGATCAGGCCATGACTGGGTAACCAAGGCTGATTTGATAGAACGCCAGGACGGCGAAGGACCGCCAAAGAGCAGGCACTAACACTCCTGCAACACGACGGTCTGAAGCGAATAGGTCGTGCACGAGTTGGCAGTGGCGACAGAGTGTGGAGGTGTGGTCGTCAGGAAACCTCTTGTGGAGCAAGGAGGCGTAGTAAATCGTCCGGTAGACATATCTGTACAGGATGATGCAGCCAAGGTGGATCATGGGAGCCACCCACAAACGAGACTAGAATATATGGTAGGTAGGAGATTTCGAGGTTGGCGCACTTTGAGCGGTGAGCGAGAATGATCAAACTCCTAAGTCTTTTCGAAGACGGGAGCTTGGAGGGGTCAAAGTTGACTCTATGCAATCACATCCAGCCAGAAGTAGTCAAGCGGGTTGAGGAGCGCGGCAGGATGAGTTGGGAAAAGAAAGAGAAAAAAAAGTGGCGTCGGACATTGTAAGTCTCTGGTTCATAGACAGCGATGTTGACCGCCTGATTATTATTTTTTTGAAAATGTAGTTACACGCTTTCTTCTTTCTCTGTGCCTTTTTTTATATTTTTACAATCACATTTTCAAAATGAACAACGCGACGCGCCAAAATCCTCGACAGTGCAGTGGATGTCGCTTTCGGTGCCAACATGTGCTGGTACATGGCCCTGCCACTGCAAGACCTTTTATGACAGATGACGAATGGTTCGATTATTTCATGACGGTGGAGCCCCCAATTTCCGATCTTCTCCATGTCTGCAACCGTGGTCAGTCTCTTGCTTTATACTTTGCAACCTTGCAAAGTGCATATTATGTCTTAACTCACCGTTCTGGTTGGGCCGGCCTGTGGTCGACAGAAGATGTCAGGGGCCTCATCTTTACCCCTGCCCGCATCTATGGCCACTTTGTGAAGTACCACCGCGTACCCCATCCCTACCGTCTTTGCCATTTGGCATAAAACCGACCACCCCAAGCCCGCTTCCCTCCCCCCCAACAAAGCCGTCATCCCCGCCGCCGCCATCGTGGCAATTAAATGCGCTTTTTTAGTCGTTGTTCAATGTTTTTATTTTTTATTTTACTGAAATGTGATTGTGATTGTGCTATATACCATATCCATGTTTGGCAAGTTGGCCGTTTACCCATGAATAAATATGTGTCTAGTTGTACACTGCAATATTTAAAAAGCAGGTGCTTTTATCAATGGCTATATCCCATTGTGTTGTGTTAATTGCCTTCAAATTTTATGGGCAAGTCCAGTGGTTTTTTTCTTCCTTTCATTTTTTTATCATTTAGCGTGGAAGGATACAGGTGTTAAATCGCAGCTGAAACCAAGTTGCCCGGGAACCCTTTCCTGCTGATGAAAATGCACTTTTAGGCACATGAGTGTTTCAGCGAGATGGATTTTTCTCATAATTTAAGTGAGTCTCCACAACGCAATATAAGCGATAATTCCTTTTTTGAGGATGTTTTTTAATTTTTTTTTTTTTAAAAAAGTGGTCTCACGACTTTTTCTTCTCTTTACTTTTCGCTTCATTTTACAATGAACAACGACACAACGCGCCAAAACCCCACGCCGTTGCCGTGGATGCCGCCATCCCTGCCAACATGTTCTGGCACATGGCCCTGCAATTGCCAGCCAGACCCTCACCACAGACGACTGGTGGATACTTTTCGTCGTTGGAGTCACCCGTTGCTGGCTTGTGACATGTTTGCCGCCATGGCTCGTCCATTTCCTTACACTTTGCGACCCCGCGAAGTGCCTATTTCTTCCTGGACCACCCTTCTCGTTTTGCTGGTCTCCGATCCACTCCCGGCGGCAGGGACATCATTTTTTCCGCTGCCAGCATGATCGGCCACCTTGTGGCCTACCACACCGAGCCCCACCGCTACCAATTGTGCCATCTGACACAAAACCGACCTCCACTGGCTCCCTATCCTGGACGACCAGTGGCAAATGGACTTCCTGGTTGGGACCACCAACGCCGTCGCTGCCGCAACCGCCGCCGCGAGACCCGCCGCTAGGCTCATGGTTTTTTTTTTTTTTGTTAAATAAAAGTGGTTTTACCCATTTGGGGGGTCACTCAAATTTTTTTATCCATTTTTGATCGATTTGACGAAGGAGGATCCGAGGTACAAACGATTTTCGAAGCCAATGCGGTCTAGAACCCATCACATGGCGACCATCATTTTTCAATATTTTCAGACGGAGATCATGTTGTCCTATGCGATTGCTTCTTCGCATTCGTGGGCCGTCCAGTACCGGCACAATATCACCGCAAATCTCACCATTAATGACACTGCCATCTACCTCGTAACAAATCCGCCCAAGTTGCCAACCATGGCCGCGATGCCCAAAGTTGTCCTATTCCCTAGTCCTTTCGCAGACGTCGTGACCATTAAGCACGAATTTTTAATGTTGCTCGCATCTTATTTTTTTTTTTTGAGAGTCTTCAATGTGTTTTGTAAAATAAAATGCTACTTCTAACAATTTTCTCTTTTTTTTTTTTTTTTTTTTCTGGAGAGCGTCTTTTTTCTTGGCCGAGAAAAATCCCAATATCATTTTTTTCGCTCTTCCAATGGCACCATTAGAAAGCTAACCTTCACAACTATCCACAGAACCAAAGCGCATGAAAAAAGGAGCAATACAATATTCCATAGTGTCTTTACCTACAGAAAATATGAATTGGATCCACCTTCTCAAAAGTAAACTATGCTTATTTTTCGATTTTTCAAAATCCCTGATGGCCAATCATTAGCAAATTTTCCCATGGTATTTTTATACGACACATGCTGTTTATGGCTACCCTTTCTGGACATCTACTTCTACTTCTTGAGGACCTACATTTGTATAAAAGTACGCCTCTCTGGCTAAAATATGACAGGAGGGCAGAGAATGCACAAGCGTAGGCCAACAACTGGCCAATCTGATGGATGTCAAATTCTGCATGACTGTGGTAGATAATAGATATTAGCGAAGGGCAAAATGTCAAGGATGTTGGATAAGAGGGTGGACAGTTAGAGATGCGGCAAGAAGTTCGCTCACCAGCCAAACGCAGCCAAATTTTGGCTAAAAAAAAAAAAGGCTGTGTTACAGCGCTTTGCTTCAGCTCCAGATTGCCATTGAATAAGCATGAATGCCGGGAATTTTACTTTGGCCATCCCTCATTGGTACCATGGTCATTTTTGTTCAAGAGCATGGGGAATCAAATGTGATCCAAAAGTCAACTCATCACCGACCCCATTGATTTCGGCAACAGGTTACAAGAGAAGGCTATAATCAATAGTAATGTAATACTACACAAGTTGACGGGTAGCCATAAAATCAAAAAAAAAAAAAAAAACGTTCCAGACACGTGGGTGTTTCAGCGTGATGTCTTTTCGCATTTTTTAAACGAGTCTGTCCTCTAGATTTATAGAACTACTCTATTATATGTCTTTGGTGAAGATGAACGGAACCATTTATTTTCAAGGATAGATATATAAATCCATAACGACTTTGCCAAGTTGGTAAAAAAAAAGAAAAAAAAACACTGTTCGTTTTGTTGGCGATTTTAGCTCAGTTACTTGATTCATTTTTTTTATTTATTTCTTTTTTTTTTTGAAAAAGTGGTTTCACCCTTTCTTCTCTCTCTTTGCTTTTTTTATTACTTTATTTTACATCCAACATCATGAATACCAACGACAACTTTACACGACTAAACCCACAGCGATGCCGTGGCTGCCGCTTCCCCTGCCAGCAGGTGCTGCTGCATAGCCCTCTGGTAGGGAACAACAATTTTAATGTACAAGAATGGTGGGAATTCCTCTTGTCGGTGGAGCCACCAATCGCCGGACTGGCTCATGTTCGCCAGTTTGGCGATTCTCTCAGTGTGCACTTCGTGAACCCAAGAAGTGCACACTTCTTCTTCCACCACCCTGCTCGCTGGCGCGCCCTCATGAGAATGCATGAGGGCATCCAAACGACCATTAGCCCTGCCCGGGTTGATGGTCATACTGTCCAATACCACCGCGAGCCCCACCCCCACCAAGTCTGCCATCTGGCACGAAACCGTCCTGCCCACGCCAGTGTCCGCCGCCCCTACCAAAACCAAGCCCGCCCACCCTCATGGGCCATCCGCCGCCATCGCCGCCGCTAGGTGCACTTTTTTGTCGTTGTTTCCTTTTTTCTGGGATGTTGTTTTTTTTTTTTGTAAAATAAAAGTGATTTTTTTTACCCTGCCCATACTAGAGGGCACTCATGCATTTGATGGGAGCTGAGGGATCACCACCTATCTTGAGAAAGCGAAAGTTGTGCAACTCAGCGGCGTTGTGCTAAAAGGACAGATGTGAGATTTACATGCGCCCAAATTCTTATTAGACACTTGGGTGCGGAAAGGACTGTATCAAGTCGATCAGTGAAGGTCATCCAGCCCAACTTGCTATCACTACCTTTTCAGACAGCTACTTTCAGTCAAAACCTGAGCTTAGCAGATCAAGCTCCGACGCTGTATATTTGGTACAAAACGACAAAGGATGGCAAATGCTATGCTTGACACCAAACTTTGCATAGAATTGGCTCTTAATAGGAAGTCTTGACAGTTAAAAGTACACAACACTTGGATAAGACGATGAAGAACTATGGTTACAAAAAAGAAGGGCTTTCCTTGCAAAATGGTTGGACAGCCATGATGTGTGAGTGCATCTAGCTTGACACCACGTACCATAAAATGTTTCTGCTTTTGACTGGCATCCTACTTTATCAGGTGCCAGCTACGTGCAAAAAAATTGATGAATCTGCAGATGTTCAAATTTTTTATGAAAATGGAGGATTTTTGGCTAGGTCATCCACCTGCGGAGACCCTCTGCTTTTTATATAAAAAAAAGAAATTAACTGAAGTTTGGACGAATGAATCAGCTTTAAATTTTACATGAGGTAAGTTTTAGTGCAGCACATGGTTTGTGAAAAAACGAATTCGATCAATGAATGATTGACCTCCTTTTCCATTTCCCAACTAAAACAAAAACGAAAAAAGGGTATGCCAGCAAAGTTATTACAATGTCCGACACTGCCTCTTTTTCCAATTCCACCTCCAAGCCGTTCAGGCTGAAGGCCCTTGGTGAGAATTGACCAGTTTTAAAAATCACTCTTCTGTAACTTCCTCTAGATATCGCTGTGTTCCTGCTGTAACCACCCCAAATCCAACCTGCGAACGATTTTCTCTTTTTTTTCTCAGAAAGTATCTCTTTTCTTGGCCAGGATTTGGACAGTCTTGTTAGGCGTCTTCACTCCACGCTTGGACAGGTTTTTGGGTTCTTTTATGGTGGAGGTGAAGAGTGTGTTGACAAAGGTGGTTTTGCCCACACCAGACTCCCACGCAAACCATAACGGTGAAATTGGCGCCGTTCTTGGCCACAATCTTGTGTCGCTGGTTAGGCAAATTGGCTGGTGCACGCGGGGCGATTCTAAATCATTCAAAAGTCCAACCTCTCAAAAAAAATCCAAATATCCAAATTTGAAATTTGAAGAAGTAATAATGTCACTACCTTAATCATGCTGCACTTGACGATGGTACTGGCTTTCACTGTTCATCAATTGCCGTGGCCAGGAATCGAAGGCACTTTGCGGAGATTGTATTTGGCGAACCAAGTCTTTTTCCATTTTGAAAAAAAAAAAAAGCAACCGCTGTACAGCCCTTTTGAGTGATTGGATCGAAGTGAATTGTTTCATGAGAGTGCAAATACATAAATGATGATGAAGCTGAAAAAAACAGGTCTTTTGGTGAAGGTCGCCCAGCCAAATTTTGATCCGTTTCGTTTTGACACTTCCAATCCCCCAGCTAAAAAAAATGAAAAATCGGTCATTTTTGCCAGGGGGACCCCCAGGCAATCTGATCAAAAATCATAGTGCAAAGTTGCCGTAAATAAAATCATCTCTAATTTTGCATAAGTACAATTTGAGAGCTATGATCTCGAATACATTTAATTAATATTACGGCCGGCCACCTTTCTAAGATCTCCATCTTAAGCACCTGGGAAAGATCACTCCCCAAACAAAAAGAAAAGCTGGAACAAAGCCTCACTTTGCCCAGGTCTAGTTCTGCAGTCATATGTCATGGACAGCAACTTTTGGCACTGGCTATTGCTTTCCAAGAAGGTTTAAAAATAAAGATAGAATTGATTCACAAGAAGTAGCAACCCTCTAAGTTTCAAACAAGCTGTGAATGTCATCTATTTTCTCATTTTTGATAAAGTTGGCGTGGGAAGGACCGAGGTGTCAAACTCTCACTGAAACCAAGTTGACTGGGAACAATTTACATGTCCACAGCTTGACCTGCAGTTCCGCCATTTCTCATGAGTTACTGAACACATGTAAAGTATTAGATCGATTATTCAGCTCAAAAACATAGCACCGTATTGCCTTTCCAGCGTGGTCACTTTTTGAAAAGAGCATTTGTGTCAGATAAAAATAAAAAAGATATGTATCAGTGTAAAAATTATGCATTATACAAAGTTGTCTCTCTATGCGCTACTATATCACTTGATGAGATATGACCATAACTAAAAGTAATAAATCTCAAGACAGCTGACAGGTGGCTAGAGATTAATAAAATCGCACTTCCAGGCACATGAGCGTTTTAGTGTGATGAATTCTCTCATAATTCAAGCGAGCCTCCAATCTAAATTTAGATTCATCGATTCATTAGAATGGCTATATATTTTGAAAAAGTGGTTTCGCCCTTTCTTCTCTTTCATTGATTTTTTTTTATTTTATTTTACATCCAACATTTACAAGAATGAATATCAATTCCATGAATGCCGTTTCCCTTGTCAGCAGGTGGTACTGCATTGTCTGTTGATCGTCAGCAACAACCAAACTGCAGAAGAATGGTGGTAATTCCTTTTTCTGGCGTCCAACGTCGAAAAATGAATACCAACGACAACTCTCTACGACCAAACCCGCAGGAGTGCCATGGGTGCCGCTTCCCCTGCCAGCAGGTGCTACTGCACAGCCCTCTGGTAGGAAACAATAATTTTAATGTACAAGAATGGTGGGAATCCCTCTTGTCGGTGGAGCCACCAATCGCCGGGCTGGCTCATGTTCGCCAGTTTGGCGATTCTCTCAGTGTGCACTCTGTGAACCCAAGAAGTGCACACTTCTTCTTCCACCACCCTGCTCGCTGGCGTGCCCTCATGTCAACGTATAGGGAAAGCAAAAGACCATTAGCCATGCTCGGGTTGATGGCCATACAGTCCAATGTCACCACGTGCCCCACCGCCACCAAGTCTGCCATCTGGCACGAAACCGTCCTGCCCAAGCCAGAGTCCGCCGCCGCCGACACCCAAACCAAGCCCACCCACCTCCATGGGTCAATCGCCGCAATCGCCGCCGCAGGTGCACTTTTTCTGGGATGTTGTTATTTATTTTTGTAAAATAAAAGTGATTCTTTTATACCCTGCCCATGCTAGAGGGCGCTTATTTGATAGGAGCTGAGGGATCACAACACAAGCAAAAGTAGCGCAGCACAGCAACATTGTGCTAAATGGATTGATATGTGTTTTACATGCGACGAACTTCTTATTAGACACTTGCTATCATTAACTGTTGAGACCTCGGGCACTTTCAGTCAAAACTTGAGCTTGGCAGATCAAACTCAGACGCTGTATATTTGGTACAAAGCGACAAACGATGGCAAATGATATGATTCACACCAAACTGTACTTGGAATTGGCTCTTAATAGGAAGTCTTGACAGTTAAAATTATACGGCACTTGGATAAGACGGTGAAGAACTAGGCTCACCTAAAAAAAGATGGGCCATCCTTGCAAAATGGCTGGGCAGCTATGATTTCTGGTTGTTCTAGCTTGGTACCACGTCCCATACAAAGCTTTTTATTGTGACTTCTATCCCACCTCACCAAGTACCAGCTATGTGGGAGGATTTTTGACCATGTTCCCAGGGAAGACCCTTTGCTTTTTTCAAAAAAAAAAAAAAAAAAAGGAAACGCCCTAATGCAATTTTGAACTGATGAATCATCGTTACGTTTTGCATGGGAGCATATTCTTGTTAAATACATAAATGGTGTAAAAACCAGATCCATCTAAGATGGTTGCCCAGCCAATTTGGTATCAAGCAACTTTTGAGACTTCCTCTCCCCAGCCAAAAAAAAAAAATAAGTTGGCCAACCAAAACGCGTTTCAATGTCCGACGGAACCTGCATTATTTTTTCATCCTGTGTTTGCTTCCGACGTGTCAATGAAAAGGATGGCACCAAGACACGATCTTTTCATCGTAAGCAAATGCATAAAGTGTTTTGGCTTGCATGGATAGAATGACTTTCATTCCAAGAAGTACTTTTTTCAAGCAATCCGGTCAGGGCCAAAGGGTGATCGTGAAAGGGGTCATCTCTCTGGAAAACAGCGGGTAATGAAAAGGGAGAGCATTAAGGAGGTCCAATGACATTTCCAAATGAATGGCCAGAGAAGGGGGGGGTGTCTCAAAGTTACACAAAACGGTGAAAAGTGTTTGCAGAAAAACACTTTTTGGAATACCTGGCTCTGTAGTGGTGACCATTGTTGTTGGCAGGAAAAAGGAGTTGGGCTGGCGAAAAGGGAAACGTGATTGGACAGTGTTCTTCCCGTGCATGTCGTGTCGCTATCTATTTAAACCCTTTCTCTTTTTCTTCTTCGCTTTTCATTCTTCTTTCTTTTTCTCCCTTTTGCCCCGCGATTCTCCACACAAAAAAAAAATGTTGTATCAACTTCTCCTATTGCTTTGGTTTGTTGTCAATGTGTGGGGTCGTCCCATTTCATTTATGTCCAGTAGATTTGACCTCCAAGCGATGAAAACCATGTTTGTGTTTGGGGATTCCTACTCGACAAAATATCTGGACGTCCACACGATGAAATATGCTGATCCTGATCAGATGTCCTCAACCAATGGACTGAATTGGGTTGATTATTTTACACAGCAAACACGCCTCGAAGCTTGGGATTTAGCTTACAACAGCGCTCCTGTCAGCAATGCCCTGGTCCACCAGGTAAAAAAAAAAAAAAAAAAAAGGCTAGCTTACATTTGATATAACATTATTATTCTTATTGTTTTGCATGGTCGCAGGATACGAGGTAAGCAGCTCATATACAGTCGAAAAAGAATTTTAATGAATGCACAAATGCGAAATCTGACGTCGTTATTTAATTTGCCTCGATGGAAACAAGCGTGACAGATGTCAGCCAGCAGATCACCCAATTGTATGCTCAATACTTTCTAGACAACAAGAATAGGTCAAGTGATGAAACATTCTACGTGATCTGGGTGGGGATAAATGACCTGGGGTTGATGGAGTCGAATGACTTGGACATGCCATTGACGCATATCATGGAACGTTACAAGGACCTCGTGGTAAGTGAGCGGAGTTTCTGCGTTTTTCACCTTTTCAACTAACTTTGCGATATGGCGCAGGATTATTTATTGGAACATCATGCAAGGCATTTTATTTTTATCAACGTGCCTCCTATTGAAGTCAGCCCAAAATGGAAACCAAACGCGGCAAAAAAAATGAGCGACCTTGTGCATGGTAAGCCCGAGGCAAAAAAAAAAAAAAAAAAAAAAAATAGCCAGCATAAACGAGGTTAGTGACAGACTATTTTTTGGCATAAGAATACAACCTCTTATTAGACATGATGGTACACCAACTACAGCATGAAAAGGATGGTTTTTTCCATTATGTAGATGCCTGGGCTCTATTTGATAAGATGCTCAAGTCGCCTGACGCCTACGACTTTACAAACACCACCAGCTACTGCCCTGATTGGCGTCGTTCACAAGAGCATGGCTGTGGTCCCGTGGAAGGGTAAAGTGGATGAGTAAAATGTGCTTATGTATTGACATTCTTATTGTTTAGATACTTTTGGCTTAATGATTTGCATCCTACCACGCACGTTCACAAGATATTTGCACAGCAGCTGGCGCTGGAGCTTGGCAGTCTTTGAAAAAACTAAAAACCGCCAGTCACTCTCGCCGACCATTTTTTCCAAACTGCCTCGTCTTCCTTTTTTTTCCTTTTCCCCACTTTTTATTATTTTTCTTTCAGACCCATTGGTTCTTGTTCCGTGTAGGTAATTATACTGTTTGTATTTTATAATAAACTTCATTATCATCTTTATCTCCTTGTGGATGATGTTGATAAACGCACTTCTTTTCTTAAGCATCTGAAATCTCATTCATCTTTTGCTCCTCATAGATTTCTTGAACTGCGATGGGTGATTCTTTTTTTGGGTAAGACCATGTTACAAAGAGGCACCTTCAGCTACGATGGATGTGTATTGAGGGAGGGAGATCAACAGTGCAGTATCAATAAGAATAGGAAAAAAAAAAAAAAAGGACGATAGGATAGAACAGGACAGACGATAGATCGGTCTAGTGACGTTGGCTAAAAAAAACCTCTTTTATTCACAAGATTTAATACTGGCCTGCCTTCCATGACGGATGATGAACTGCGCATGGCACAAAAAGAACGTGCAGCTCGTGAAGATGCAGATGTGTATGATTTTGCCTCTCTTCGCCATGAGCTTGGTGATGACGACTTTGACGATGGATTGGGCGATCAGCTAGAAGAAGCAGGTGACGACTTGAATGATGAAACCTTTGGCGATGACACTATTGGTAAGCTTTCCTCGCCATTGTTTCCATAGCAACAGGCGTATGGCGATGAGATGGCTCACCGTTTCTATTGTTACAGGCAAGGATTTTGATTTTGCTGCCACAACGGCCCAGTTCACGTCCAAGTTACCTGACGACGAACGCATGCGTCACCACAAACCCAATGAAATTGCCCAGGCACACTCGCCTGCTCAACAGCATCCCCAAGGTTCATGGCAAAACGAGGACCTGGACCGTCAACATCGGGAAGCCAATGCCATCTGGAGCGATTTCGCCCAAAGTAAGCATAAAGAGACGCAAACACGTTTGTTCCTAAATCACATTTCAAATAGGCCAACACCAGCAACACCGACAACAACCAGGCTACTTTCAAGGAACACCTCCTTCATCGTCGATGATGCAACCACCTCGCGGCGCCATGTCGTTGGACGAAATGGAAGCTGAATTACACCGCCAGCGTCAACAACCGGCGTTCTCTGCTGATCAAGGTTTGCCAGGCAAAAAGATGATGAGCCTTGCCGAGGTTGAAGCTGCCATGTTGCAACGTAATCATGACTTGCACCACCAACAGCAGCTGCATTTCCAACAGCAGCAGCAATCGTCAGCCATGCCTCCTATGCCCATGTCACCCTTTGGCGGCTTTGCTAATGTACCTCCCAATAACGCCATGCAACAAGAACAATTGCGCATGGCTGCGCTGCAGCGTCAACATCAGGAATTCATGGAACAGATGAACAAGGAACGTGAAATGCGTCGCATCGATGACGTACGCAAAGTAAGGAAGAGAAAAAGGTGGATATGTTTCTTTTCTCTCTTTGCCCTGACGCACCTTTGTCTTTTTTTTTAGAGCCGCTACGACAACTTGATGACACAGTACGACAAGGACCTTGTGCAACGCATTCAATTGCATCAGCTGGCCTCTGGTGACCCTTACGCAGACGACTTTTACTACCAGGTGTATTCGTCGCTGCGCATGCGCGCCTCTGGTACCAAGCCTGCCGAAGGTGGTCGTGGTCGTGATAGCCGCCGTGACAACAGCATGATGGCCCGCATGAACCAGCAAGTCCAGCGCATTGTCAATGATGCCAAGCGTCGCCCCAAACAAACGCAAGGTAAAACAAAGTGTTGGTTGGATGCCAGGGCAACGGACAGCACTGATTTTTGGTTTTGTTTTCATGGTCACAGTGACTTTGGAAGGTGCTTTGGGCAAGATCACCACCCTGTCGACCCGTAACCCCCGTCAAGTCTTGCAAGTGTCGGACAAGAAACCTCATGATGGCTCTCCTACCCATATCCATGCCTCTGAAAGCACATCCACAATCACGGTAAGTCGGGGGTTTTTTTTCAAATGCCTTTTTTTTTTTTTTTTGGTAGCTTACTCTTCCTTTTTTTTTTTTGCCCCTCCATGTCTAGCCCAAGGTCAAGTCTTTGGGCTCGATGAATGATCGACGACGTCTTTTGAACACAGTGGAAAGTTTATACAGCAAAATCTTGGAATTGGAGCAAATGCGTCGCCAAGGTCCAGCTCGATCCCGTCGTGATGATGATGAAGAACAAGAACGCAAGCTTGAAGAGTGGAATGAACAATACAGCGTCAAGGTCCAGCAATTATGGGACTCGCTCCATATCATGGAAGATAACAAGGAACAGTAAGTTGTCATCTGGTCTATGGAGATAAATACAGTGTGCACGACATTTTCGATCCTCATCTTGTCTTTTTGAAGAACCCCTTTGCTTGTGGCTGTATTGACGGTGAACAAGGGCAAAAAGCTGATTCCACGCATCATTCGACCTCTGACCCACGACCAAAACCTATCTATTTTGAGCGTGATTCTTGCCCACTTTAGTCAACTGCAAGTGTGTCGCCCAGTCATTTACCCGGGTACCCAAGTGGCTAGCACCGAGGATGCCCAGCGCTTTGTTTCCTATGAGGACATGGATCTTTTCATGAACGCCACCGCCCCAGCCTTACTGTCCTTTATCACCGAAGCTCCCATGAAGGTCGTGATTGCCTTGACCCGCCTGCTGATGGAAAAGAACGATATCCGCTATGTGGCCCAGACAAAGGTAGAAGGAGAGAGGACCTAGGCGGTCTCAGGCACTCATGTTCTCTTTTATAGCCTGGCTTGGCCTTTTTGACCATGTTGCTTTCCCGTGCCGAAATCCTGAAGCAAGGTGGCGGTGCGCTCCATGGCTATGCTCCTCCATCCGTGGAAGAATTAAGTTTATGGCAAGATGTGTATACCGCTTTGTTCCAAGCCCTGCAAGGCCGCTTTGCCTCGATCTTCCCTGCCGTTTATTACCTCGTGCCCAGCAACCCATCTATGGACATGAACCAGCTATTATTGAACATTGATGATATGTACATCTGGCAATTCCTTGCCGCCATTGCCGTTGGTGCCTCCATGGAACAACAACACGTCTTGGTCACTGAAGTCAGGTAAATCTTGGATGCACATGGAAGCAGTGCGTTCGCAAGCTCATGGGTTTTTTCTCAACAGGGACCGTGTTATGGAAAACATCATTTTGGCCAAAAGCAACCGATTGCCTTTAGATCGTGCCACCCATCGCATTGACAATACAAACTTGTTCTTGCATTCGCTTGGTTTGGATGCTTCACAAGTCTCTGCTCCTCTGTAATCCTCCGTGTTTTCTTTTTTTTTTATGTGTGTGTGTGTTTGTGTATCATTTCCCCTCCCCCCCCCTTTGTTCAATAGCGCGTATTTAACTTTTTTTTTTTATTTTCCTCGTTCATGTTTAATAAACTCCAAAAAAAAAGGTAGCCCTCCTCCTTCTCATCCGGAATACAAGAGAAAATACTGTGAGGGTATTTTCTCCGCGCTGAGCCCAGTCTCAGTCTGGAGACTCAGAAATTTGGCTGGCGTGAGTCCGACACTGAAATACCTGTGCCCGAGAAAATTTTGGAAATTTCACTCAATTTTCGAACGTTTTTTAAGCATCAACAAGTTTATTTTTTACCTTGTACCGACTCTAAATTTATTCAAAGATATGCCACTGTTTGATCGTTGTTGCTCTAGCAATTGCGCGGCTTCGAGAAAATTTTGGAAATTTCCTTTTTTTTCGTATTTAACACACTCAATTTTGGACACTTCCTAACATTTTTTAAGCATCAAAGGTTGCGAGTTTATTATTGAACAATATTTATGTTTGCTATGAATTTAGCCAAAGATACGCCATTGCTGGCTCGTTGATGCTCTAAAAATTGAGCGGCTTCTTCCTCAGGGATCGCGTCTTTCACTGCTTTTTCCTCGATTGCCCTGTAAAGTGCAAGACGTCTGCTGAAAAAACGCGATTCCTTGCGATCTCTGCGCCATGCCGTTCCATAGGATTGTTCCAAGGACCTGACGGAAGGACCTCCAGAGATACCAGATGCATATTCTCTCCATACATCCGTGATCGTGGTGAGATCTCTGCTCATCACGTACTGGGCTGTAGATGGCAGAGGGGTAGTCGTAGTTGTAGGGCATGGCATAGGTGATGGAGCAGTCATTGAAGATGTTGGCGTGGTTGCTGACTGCTGAGGATCATGGCTGGTTGGAAACCGTTCGTGCCCCATGGCAAAGAATTCAGCAATCTTCTTGCTGACGTCATGAGCTTCGGACATATGCGCCCCTTTCATCTCCATAAGTTCCTCTTTCATCTCCATAAGTTCTGACGCAAAGGACTCCTTCATGGAAACCATATTGGATGATAGACCTTCAAAGCCAGCATTCAAAGATGACACCAATTCTGGCATGGCAACTTGAATGCGTTGGTTTATGGAGAGAGCGTCGTTATTTTCGGCCAAAGAAGCAAGTAGCTCTCCTTCAAACTTCTTGTATAAATCGGTGTCGAATATCTCACTTGTCCATAGGAAATAATCAGGATAATCCCTCTTCAAGACAACGGAGTCCTACCATTATTAAATTATTAGAAAAACGAACTTTAACATTCTAATATATTTTTTTTACCTGAAGAAGCACGACACGTAGTCGATTCATAAGATCGAGGAAGTTTGGGCCAGCTATGTCGTCTTGAATCGCATCTCCACGATGGAACCTTTCCATCCAATATTCAATTTTTGGGAATACGAGGCGTTGTAATTCCAAAGGTGGCTGCACCACAGCCCGCGTAACAAAGTAATTGCCGCGGAAGTTGGCATAACCAGCCAAGCCCTTCATTGCTTCCATCGGCAGACTTGACACATAACAACCAACCATGCGATCGGTGCCCCATCGTCCGACTCTTCTTTGCTGGTCACCAGACACGTCTTGTTGAGCAATGATGTTCAACGCACTCTTCCGGTTGGCGTGGGTAACTTTCGATGTGCGTATGCCAACTTTTTTGAACGCTTCCACATATGAGTTGAACTGGGTCCTGAACGAGATTGGCGTCTTTTCATTGTTTCCTGGAAAGAGAGAGATGTCATACCAGTTTTCCCGTCGTGTAAAATCCGGAAATGGTTCATTTTGGTGGTGAAATCTTGCAAAAAAGTAAAGCGCGAGACCACCCACCGAGCACAGATTAGGATCTCGATGCCGCAAAGATGACCCATATTCGATTTTGCCATGTTGGTTGGTCTTTCCAAAATTCATCGTAGCTACCAAAGCCATGCATTCGGTCATACCTTGATCCTCGACAATCGTAGCAAATAAGTCTGCAAACTGAAGACCAAGAGCATTCTGGCTACGACATAGCATTGCATGACTTAATAAAAAACAAAGTCGATCGCGACAGCCAACAAGGTTGTTTTTTTGAGTCAAGTAGTATGTGCTGACCAAGCCTAACTCTTTCACCGTATATCCGTCATTCAGAGTGTTTTTTCCGCGGTCTTCATAGTTAGCGCGTTTGGATCGGACGCGTTCTTTGTCGAGATTTTCTAGGAATGTCCTAACAAGCGGTCCTCTTGCTGGTCCGTTTGTGTTGGTGCCAAGTGCATGCTGCTGATTGTAAATATCTGATACAGCCTTTACATAAGCAAGTATTGATTCCTTGCCTAGAGGGATGGGGGTTCCGTCATTGTTCCGTCGCAACTTGCGCCCACGATTCATGACAAAGTCAGACAAAAAATAATTAAGCTTCTGATCGCTGGCAAGTTCACCATCTGTAAAGCCTTTGTCACGACACCATTGCTAATAAGAAAATTTATTGTTAACTACAATGAAGTGGAAGAATGCAGAAATAATACTTACAACCCATTCCTTTTGTTTAGCTTCGTATGATTTGGTCGTATTCACGGGTCGTTGATCAATACTTTGAGCCAGGACCATTTGACTCGCATAGTGCATATCTGAGTTATTGTCAAGCACACGTTGGAGGCGATCATTATTCACAGTGGATCGCTGAGCAGGGGCTTTTCCTTTTTGATTATTCATAGTGAGTGATTGGTGAATGGTATGGTTAGATCTTGTTTAGCAAGACACAAGAAAGAAGAGGTTGAAAAAAAAAAAAAAACTCACACGCCGCGTTTATATTGAAACTGCGCCGCATTTGTAACTGTGCCGCATTTCATGACGTTTGATTGGCCTGTTGAGACAAAACCAAAACATTGATTGGCCTGTCTCATCGATGAGACTCAGATGAGACTCAGACTTCCAGTTTCAAGGTATTTTGTCAAGGTATTTTTTAGTTTTGGCTGGAGAACAGAGGAAAATACCTTTGTGCCACCTCGGTCTCACCAAGTATTTTTGAGACTCAGATGAGTCTCAATGAGTCTCAGGCTTCAGATACTGTAAGCGTGGTTCTTTTAATGGTGAAAAAAAAAAAGATGAGGGGGGGGGGATTGGAATTCTTTTAAAATTGGGTATCGATATTAAATAGCAGAGTTATTCTATGAAATCAGGGTCTTTGCGCTTTGGAAGAGCATCTCGATACAGGAAGAATTGGGTAAAAATCTATAAAAGGCAAATTGTGATAGATGAGACCACCGTCCAAAAAAAAAAATTAGAGTTGAAGATCGGATATGCCATTTGCGTTGAAAGCGTACCACGCTGGCAAAAAAAAAAAAAAAAAACGTGCCATCGCCCCTCCTCTTCTGTGATAATCTAAAAAATAATCTCCAAACAAAAAATAAATATAGCTTACCGTCAAATCCAAGACGACTGTGCCCATGCTACCAACGATCCAGGACAAGTTGACGACAATATAATCCCAGTCGGTCGAGCGTAAAAAGATGGACTAGAAAATGGTTGAGAAGCGGCTCTTGTTTTCTATTGTGCATGAATTACCGAGGTAAAGAATAAATTGCCAAAGAGGGCACACACAAACATGGCCAGACTCAGACCCTCGGTGCTTTGATTTTGGTAATTCTTGACAATTTGAGGAATGCGGCTGCCGACGTACAGGATGGCGCTGCCCCAACCTGACACTTGAGACAGCTTGGGGTGACGGATATTTTGGCCATGGATCCCAAAGTACCAAGCAACCGATCCTAGCCCCACCACAGCAATTGACAAGCCAGCCAGCACATTAAAGTACCAAGTGACCTTGGCTGTAAAGGATTCGCTCGAACGGCGGCGGCGTTGGCCAGCGATCAGCAAGTCTTCCTCGTCGCTGTATTGAAGGTTGGACATTCTTTGATAGTAAATCACTTGCCAGATCAATCCCATGTCGGCCACCGTGTACCATAATGACAAGTAAAACTATAAAAGTTTAAAAAAGTCGATCAGGATCCTTGACACAAACAAAAGGGCAAAGACAAAAAAAAAGCCCCCGTTTTTTTACACACGGCTCCACACTTGTCTTACCATGGTGGGAAGCAGATCTTGAAAGATGATACCTAATTCGGACAGGACATCTCCTACAAGCCAAATGACAAGGAACGTCATGGATAAACCATCGCCAGACTTGCGTTGATAATTTTTCCATAGTTGACTGTAAAAAAAAAAAGGACTGAGAAACGACAGTGACTAGAAGAAACAATCCTTACGGTAAAAAGACAACGACCCAGCATACAATGGATAAATAGCCTGAAATACTTGACAACTGTTCCGAATCCATTATTTCAAGGCAACCCAATAAATAAAAATGAAAAAAAGCTACTTGGTTAAAGAGAATGGAAAGAAGAAAAAAATTTCGCCTTTTTTTATACTTTTTTTTTTAAAAAAATTGAAACTCGGCCAATGGTTTTTGTCTCCTTGTTTCCTGCACAAGCGGGAACTGTCTCTGTATCCTCGAGACTTTCTCACCGCCCTTCTCCTTATCAATAGAGAGACCTTTCCGTTTTCAACAAGGGAACCATGTCACAGGTTGGCATCAAACCAAATTTGTACGGACTGGGAAAAAAAAACCAGGGGCTAAGGTCGAAACATGTTTCCAAGAGATGAATGTCAGAACCGTTTGCTCGGAGAAAGGACCTTTTACGAAAAAGACACGGAAAGCGTTCTATTACATTGTCATACAAACATTCTTTGTTTTTATTGTGCGAAAAGTATAAAGAGAGAGAGAAAAATCCAGCTTAGAAGTAAGACATGTCGCCGAACTTGTCCTTGTAGCCAGGGATGGTGTATTGACCCTTTTGCACCATGTTTTCAACGTTGGTGGTGAGTTCGGGCTTGGCAGCAATGATATCGTCAACCTGAAGAGGGAAAAAAAAAAAAAAAAAAGTCAGTTTCGTTTGTCTCTCCATTGCCAGCTCTCGTTGGTGCTTTTTTCTCTATGCTGTCATAAAGAGGTCGAGAAAGGGCGGATGCTTACGGTCAATTGTTCAATGGGTCGAGAGTTTTGAATGTTATCCAAAGTAACTTGGAGATCCTTCAATTCAGCATCGATCTTTTGAACGGTGGTTTGGGCTTTTTGGACCTAAGGAAGGGAGTGAAGATGTTCAGTCACCCATGGTCATGCTAAAAAAAAAAAAAAAAAAAAAAACTTACAGCCTTGGCTTCGAATTGATCAATAGCCTTCAATTGAGCATCCAAGTTGTAAGCAACAGGCTTGAAACCAGACACAGCCTTTTCAGCGCGATCGATGATAGCTTGGTTCTTCAAGGTGGAGCGGTAATGAGCAAAGTCAACGGTGGTGGGTTGGCTCTTGAGTTCGTTCAACACACGCTTGACTTCTTCATTGCGCTTGCGGAAAGCTTGCAAAGAAGCAGCAGTTTCTTGAGGAACACTGACGGTCAACTTGGACCAGTCGAGCTTGGCGGCAGATCGTACAGCAGTAGCAATCATATTTCTAATGTTCTAAAAGATGAAGAAGGGAAAAAGAGAAAAAACAAAAAGCAGGCCCAGCCAAAAAAATCAAAACAAAAAAAACACCCCTCCGGCTTTTTGCGGAGTCTCTCTTGGCCAATCATGTCGCCGTTCTTCTCTTGCCTTCCTCCCATTATGTTGAACAGGGTGGTTGACCTTGTTTTATCCTGGTCTGGTGTCTGGTCAAAGCTACTTCGACAAGAAACATAGATCTTTTCGGTAGAGAAAGGGTTATTTCGCATACGCTGTTCATCCTAGTCACCTCTCTCCGTCCCACCTTGAGCTCGTCAAAAAAAAAAAGGAAAAAAGCCACTCATCCACCGCCCGCCTTCAACGAGTGTAACAAAAAAGGAAAGGCCGTCGCAGAGCTCAAAAAAACGGGAAATGACAGCAAGGCACATAGTCTGCGTATTTTCACTAACTCACTGTGATAACCCATTCTCCTTCACAAGTGGGATGAGACGATCGTGCGTCAGCAGATCGCTTATGGTCTGGGATACTGTAATGGAGCTCTTCCTCCGTCTTCTGCCGCCCACAAGACACTGCCGGCACCACCCCTCTTTTGCCTTCTTTTGTGATGTCACCCAGCAACTGATCTTTGAGCGCTATCCTTGGTTTAAAGAGAGGACCATCACATCGTATTGGCTAGGCATCAGGTAGGCATCCTTATTTTGTCACCTCGCCCAACCGTTTTTGCTTTTAACGTACAAACACCAGATGTTTCAGACTGTTGCAAAAGGCTCGACGCCACGACCATCGTTTGCTTGTGAAAAAAAAAAAACGGCTGTCAATGACCGATGCGCGTTTGTGGTTGGTCCTGCTTTTGGCAGCTCGGGGTATTTTTTTTTGGCGAGGTTGTCAAGCGCGTAAAAAAAAGTAGCCTCGGGAAGTTGGTTGGGAAAAAATCAAAATTAAGCCCTTTGAGCATGCATGGAAACCATCGATATTCAACACAAACAAACAGGACTTGGCCTCCTTGCAAAGAAAGGAAGCAAACCGAATGAAAAAATGGAAGCTCGCCCGTTCACTTTCTTTGCATTCTTTCTTTACTCTTTTTATTTTCCTTTTTTCTTTCTTTTTTTTTTTCAACAAAAAAAGTGCCATGGATCAGGCCGTTGATGTTGCTGAAGTGAAAGATCTAGGGTTTGGAGCATCGCAAATGGCTGCTGAAAAGGCTGGCCATGCCAGTATGCAAGACACTACCCAAGGAGCTCAAGCTGCCGAAGCCGGCATGCCCGAAAAACGTGAATTCAAGCAAGCCGATGTGGGAAAGTCCGACGCCAGCAAGCTTGTTGCTGACAAGCAAGACATCGACATGCTCGCTTCAAAGAAAGCCCGTCAAGCAGATGCAGGTAATACCAAAAAAAAAAAAAAAAAAAGAGCGACCCTCACGCAATGAACTCCGTCTACAGGCAAGCTCTCTGATAGTGTAGGCCCATCCAGTTCCACCAAGGAAAAGAAGCCTGCAAAGAAGAAAAAGATTGTCAAGGGCGACAATGTGAACAAGCTGCCTGACCCTGTGGAGAATGAAAATGACCCAGAACATCGTCAACAGATCTCTCGCTTTGCTGCCGGTTCGGGCCAAGACCTGTCGCCTTTCCCACCTGCAAAGGCTATCGACCCCGAGTCTGGCATGCCCTACGATGACTCGGTCGCCATCGGCGCCAACGGTGAGCCCATGGTCGACCCTTTCACCGGCCAGGTTCTGCGTGTGGACAGCACTGATGCCATGAACGAGCAAGATTTGGTTGACACCATCCTGGAGGCCAATAACCACATCCCTCAAAATGCCATCCCCACACGCAACGGCGTCATCGATCAGACTGGCCAGCTCGTCGCCAGTAGCAACAACAACAACGCCACCAACCCAATGCCTGGCTCCAAGGAACTGCCTCCCGGCGGACCTCCTCCCCGTCCCCAGCCTGCCCGCCCTAACCCTAACAACAAGCCCCCTGCCCAGCAAGCCAAACCTTCTTTGCCTCCCGGTAGCGACCTTGGTGCCTTGGGTCAAATTGGTGTCTTCCAATCCGCCGCCACCCCTTGCGTGCATCAACCTACCCTCTTCTCCATGTTCTACCTCTGCCTTTTCTCAATACTCTTTATCCAATATCTTAAGCGCTCTTAATCTAACCTGCTCTCTCTCATTTTCTTTTCCTTTAATCGCGTTCGCTTAATAAAGAAGAAATTAAAAATGCTCTTACTTGACTTTTTTTTTTTTTTTTTGCAGATTCAAAAAAGGTGGCAATGAAAACGTGCTTGAATATCGCTCTATCAGAAGATATGGCCGACTCTTTTGTCGTGAGGTTTTGACTAAAATATCGTAATGGTTCATTGAGAAAGCTGGATCCGAGAAGCAGAACGACAGTACCGTCAAATTCACCAAAGGGGTTTCAAAATCTTTCATTGTTTCAGGAAAATAAAAACGTTTCAAAGGAGGCTCTATTTTTTTAGACCGTTATCTCTGGATGAGGAATCATCAAGATCAAGGATGTTTGTCAATCATGTGAGATTATGCAGGTCGAATAGCTTACTGGTAAGTAGCCACGATCCAGAGAGTCCATCGTTGCTGGATTTGAATGTAGACGGCACGTTTTTTTTTTTTTTTCCTGGAGGCTCGCTCTTTCGTTGGTGCCATTATTGGCGTGAATGAGCCATTGGTAAGAATTGCATGGCTTGGCAACATTCGCAGAAAAATCAGGGTCCTTTTTGTGTGTGCGTATGCCAAGCCCTGCAACACACGTTGGGCCACATGAACCTAAACTCAGCCGGTTTAATGTTGGACATACGCGCAGTCAGGCTCAGTCTTGCAAAGCAAAAACAGACAATAGTCAAATCTGCGTGTAGGACAACGCCCATCATCTATGCTGCTATCATTGAATCGTGGGGGGGGGGCTGTCGGCGTGCCCACCAATCACTCTGTCATTACAACCTCTGACCAGATGACACGCGCGCGGGCTTCCCCGCTTTTGTCCGAGGCATTCCGTTTTTCCCTGTCACTCATTTTCATTTTGACAAAGTCATCCAGAACAGATGGTGGTGAGAAGAGCTCTTGGAGAGAAAAATGTTGTCAGTCATATCCTGTCATTTTTTTTTTGGCAGCTTGCCGATGGAAGACCACGGCGGAACTGACCGAGAGTTGAACAAGAAGCAAGTTTCCAGATGCTTATGCATGACGACAATGTTGGAATGGAAGAAAAATCAAGTGAGAGAGGGGGGGAGCCTCGGTAATGGGTTATTTAATTTCTTTTAGATGATGGTAACGACAAAAATGAAAAATGTACAAATAAAAAAAGGCAAGATGGAAAGGGAGTGGATATTACATGTGTTTTTTTAATCATCGTCTTTGGAATGAGGCACGTCAGGCTGCAGCAAATGAGGAACATGACGTTCTGGTTGGCCATAAGGGGCAGGTGCAATGGGAGGCTGAGCAGGTGCATATTGATAAGGGGCTGCATAATGGTCTTGCTGTGGGTAGTCGTAATAGTCGAATTGGGGGCTGCTGCCGGCCGAGTAATGGTGAGGTGGTGGGGCTGGTTGGGCTCGATGTGAGGGGGAATAGAAGCCGGCACCTTCGTCCGAACTGGTGTTGTTGGAAGAGTAAAGAGGAGCAACAAAAGGACGGGGTTTGGCCAGGTGACTGGAAGCTTGGGACAACCGATGGCTGTTGTTAGCGCTGGTTTCCAGGGTCCCGCTTTGGTTAGCATGGAAATAATCGGTCTCGAGCATGCCTGAAGGGTGGCCGCTGAGACCGCCACCGGCCTCGGTACCAAAGGAGAGATGATGCTGGCGCTTGCGCTGATTTCGGCGCAAGAAACAGAACACGGCAAAAGCAATGATGGCCAGCGCAGCCACGCCACCGACGACGCCGCCCGCAATGGCTCCTGTGTTGGAGGATGAAGGTGGGTTGGAGCCAGGATCACCGGTGGGCAGGGTGGTGTAAGAGTAAGAGGTGGTGACGATGGTGACGACCCGCCCGTTGGAGGAAGTGACGGTGGTGACGGGGATTGGTGAGGAGCTGATGACAGGAGGGGCTGTGGTGGTGGGATTGGCAGACGTGGGGGACGTTTGAACAGGCGGCGTGGTGGTTGTTTCAATGGGAGGTGTAGTGGTGGTAACAGGAGGAGTGGTGGTCGTGATGGGGGGAGTCGTGGTCGTGGGGATGATGCTTGTCGTGGATGTGATAGGAGGTGGAGAAGTGGTAGTGTCGACGGGAGGTGTCGTTGTGTTGGATGCCATGCTAGTAGGTGGAGATGAAGGAGGAGAATCAGTGGGAGTAGGAAGACTACCACTTGAGGACATGCAAAATTTAAAAAAAAAAAAAACAAGAAAGAAAAAAAGAGGCAAAAGTGGATTTGTCCTTTTTTCTTTCTCCTCCAATGCATGGAGCCTTCTCTGAAAAAAAACCGACATGTTGCCAAAAATAGGTAAACACGCCTCACTTTCTCTTTGTTGACCTCCCCCGCCATTCATGTGTTTGGTTCTTAAACTTTCTTTTTTCTTTTTTGAAACCACTACCAAACTCTAGAGAATTTTGGTCATCTACTTTTGCGTGTGATGGCCTTGTTTATTTTATTTTTTTGCTATGGACCGAAGAAGGGCCGACAGGGCCAAGGTTGCTTTTTTTAGTCATGAGAAAACTGGTTGGTTTCATCATTTTCCCTCTCCTTTCTTTTTCTCTTTGGAACTCCACCAACATATAAATAGTGGTAAGGTGATCCCAAGAAGAGGTGGCAAAAAAAAAAATAAAACCAAGCCATGATGATTTCTAATTTTGGCTCCACTCTTCCAAAAGAAAAAAAATAACCCAAATGACCCTTTTTTTCCCTATGCACATGAACTAATGTTTCTTGCATGAAGGATGATCCAGGGTTCATTCTTTACCGGTGGTTTGTTGATCTCCCCAACAGAATTGTTTACGGATCGAAAAAAAAAAAAGAAAACGGAGAGACACCCACCTGGCAAAAAAGAACATCCTCGACTTGTGCAACATGCCATATTTAGCGATTTTTCAAAACCAGCGTTCATTTTTCAAAAATGTCTGCATGCTTCGTACCTCGTTCTCTTTGCTGGGCAAAAAGAAAAAAAAAAAAGACAAGCTACTTTGTCTTGATGAGATCATGGATGACTCCTATTTTTAGATGCCAATTTAAAGGAAGGATCGTCAATGATTCTGATTTCGTTTGGGTTGAACAAACTGTCAAGCTGGTTGAGCCACGGCCGAATTCAGCAGAGTTCTCGGCGCAGCTGTGGATCGGTATGGAAGTGACAAAGTGACACCAAAACGTTCTGCGTTTTTTTTTGACAGCTTAAATATAATATGGGTAGAGGTCTTATTTTTTATTTTTTATTTTTTTATTTTTTTATTTGCATTTGCTTTGCTTTTCCCTCCCGCCAGTTTTGAGTCATGCCTGGGGTGGCTGCATGAAACAGGCTGCGCTGATAGCCAATCAGCAAGCTGCTAGTGCCTGGGAGATTGTTCAAGCAGAGCAGTCCATAGGGCAAATGACTCACACTGTTTTTTTTTTCACTCAGACGACCCACTGGGAATCCGATGTGAAATCTCAGGTTCAAAGTTTTTTTTTCTCCTTTTTTTCTCTCTATTTTTTTTTTTCACTGTACAATATATCATGGCTGCCTTGGAACAAAAGACATCATTCACCATACCCAAGCTTGCACAAGATCTGATCGCCGGTACCATCGGGGGTTGGGCTCAGGTGGTGACGGGCCATCCTTTTGACACTCTGAAAGTGCGAATGCAAACCCAGCCTTCCCCTCCAATCTACAAGAATGCCATGGACTGTTTCCAACAATTGGTGCGATCTGATGGCGTAAGTACTTTGACCACAATGCATAGTCATGAACGATCTGCTTACTCTCCTTTGCGTTTTTGTTGTCATAGCCAAAGGGGCTGTACCGTGGGGTGACCTCTCCTCTGGCTGGTATTGGCTTATGGTATAGACAAAATGGACATACAGGCAGGACAAGAGGAACTGACCACGTTTTAATTTACAACTCGATAGTAATGCGGTTGTGTTCATGTCAAATGGAGCGTTCCGCCGGATGCTCCTGGCAGGTGAAGATCGACCTTTGACTTTGGCAGAGGTGGGCATTGCTGGCTCGCTTGCTGGCTCTGTCATGTCCTTGTTCAACTGCCCTATTGAATTGCTCAAGGTCAAACTGCAAACACAAGATCCAAAGGGTGTCATTGGAGCCAGCGGCAAGTTAGAACCTCCTGTAAGTTTCCCGCGGTCCATTTTTTTTTTTAGTCTTGTGTTCACCACGTTTTCTATTCTTCCTTTTGTAGTACAAGGGTGTTTTGGATTGTGGGATTCGGACCGTGCGTGCCCAGGGTGTCAAGGGGATTTACCGTGGTTTGGGCATCACGATTCTTCGCGATTTCCCTAGCTATGGCCTCTATTTTGGTAAGTGGCAGTCACAGAGGCACCCAGACAGGCAAACTCATTCTTTTTGTTGCTGTAGTCACGTACGAAGGCTTGAAGCGTACATTCCAAAGCATGAAAAAGAACCCTGACGATGGCCTGAGCACGATGGATTTGCTGATGGCTGGCGGGCTGGCGGGCTTTGCTGCTTGGATCCCAGCTTTCCCTCAAGACGTGATCAAGAGCCGTGTTCAAGACGACCCTCGCATCAAGAACTCTCGTGAAGCGCTCCGTGTGCTGCTTCGCACGGCTGGTCCTAAGAGTTTGTTGAACGGCATTGGTCCTGCCATGGCACGTGCCTTCCCCGCAAATGCTGCCACCTTCTTTGCTTACGAAATGGCCATGGATGCGATGTCCAAAATGTAGATAATCTTTTTTCCCCTCTATCTCCTCCCTTTTTTAAAATCAATATACATACACGTAGATGAATATGCAAGCATGCGTCTATATTTTTAGAGATGTGGAATGAGAAGAGTGGGGTAATAAAACAGAGCGGGTAAAAATACAGGTACAAAAATGAACCCATGATCATCTGAGAACCGAGAACTCGGTTGTAACACCAGATGACACCCAAGATTGTCAAACCAATGCTGGTACGAGATAAATAGGAGAGATGATCGTTTCAAAACAAAAACATACGAGGCGTAAAAAAAAGAGTCCCCCACACCCCAAAGATCAAAAGAAAAAATGGGACTTGGACAGAGCGGAGTAGACGGCTTTTTTTTTTGTCATGATTTGAAACGACCCAAATGGTCAGGATGAAGGAAGGATGAGGTAGATGAGAAAAAAAAAAAAAAGAATGACAGCAGACGAATTAACCGTGTGTAAAAAAAAGGGGGGAGATTGGAAATGGTGTGTGGGAACGATAAAAAAAAAAAAAGAAAGGGAAAGGGATGGGTTACAGCTCGGCGTCTTCTGAAATTTGCCGTTCCCAAGTCTCGTGACGAAGATTCACAGCTTCTGCAACAATCTAGAGTATATAAAAAAATTAAAATGAGACTTGCAAACCCGAGCAGGAGAGAAAGACAGGGTTACCATGCGTATGTTTAACCTTGGGAGTCGAAGCAAGATCGTACGAATTTCAGATTGCTCCAAATCTTCCAACTTTTCCTTGACATGGCGGAGGATAGCTAAAAAAAAAATGACATCACATCAGTCAATGATCGGTCTCCTAAAAATCACTGCGCACGAGGTGCAGCGACTTACCAAGACAAACAAACGGATGCAATTCAAGGGGGTCCAAGATGGCAAAGTAAACATCTACAGGGGGACAAAAAAGGTGAGCGGCCACGGCAAAGGGCGGATATCATAAGAAAAAAAGAAAAAGGCAATACCCCATAACCGCAGGACATCCTCAAAAGCCATTTCCTTGGCAAGGAGATTCTGCAGCCAAGAGGTGACCCACTCATTCAAGTCGACCTCTTCATCTTCAAAATAGCTGTACAGATCGGGTATCAATTGTCGAAAGAGAGACATAAAGTTGGCCACATGTTCTTTGATGGATTGGCTCGTATAGAAATCCTCTATAAAAATAAAAAGGAGGGTGAGTAGGCCGAGCCCGGTTTGAGTTTTTCACACTGACCGATGGCTTGCATCATGCGTTCAAAGCAATAGTAAGCATCACATTCCTTGTCCAAACAGTAAAGAAAAGGGGCACAGAGAGCCACCAAGCCAGGTGTATATTCGACGTTTCGATTCGTATTCAAATATGCCAGGATGACATTTTCAAATTGCTCGGCAAAATGTTTTCCTTCCAATTCCTTCACCTTGCGTTGGTATCGGTTCACTTCGCCTCGAATTCGCTTGGCCACATCAGGATCGGTTTTATCGATTTGCCCGTATTCTTCCAGTCGTTCTTTGATACTACTTAGTTCTTTGGCTAAATAAAAACAGAATAAGCAAAACGAGGAGGGATTGTTATTGGTGACTTGCATCGATCAGCTCTCTCTACGCCTAGTAAATATTTCCAAACTTCCTATAAAAAGTTGTTTGTTGGTTTTTTTTCCAGAAAACCTCCTTTTTTCTTACACCACGGATTTGCTGAGGCACACCATGACGAGCCAATATCCTTAACCGATCAACATCCACATAAACTTCGGATTGTAGGATTTCTTCATAGTCTTTTAGGCTGGAGAGAATGTCATCTTGGTCCATATTGTATCGTGTGATTCTACTATTCTGGCCCTGTATTTTTGAAGACGAGGGAATAGAGAGCCTAAGCATCGAGGGTGCTATTAGAAAGAGTCAAAGGAAAAAAGGTTGAAGGGAAAAAAAAAAGAAGAAAAAAAACTTGACCCTTTTTTTTTTTTTGTAAGGCGGGAACGGGGCTTTTTTTTTGGTCAGTTCTTGTAACGGCAAATTTTTTTTCATCTCTCTCTTTTCGACCCTTGTTTGAAAGTCTTTCGGGGTCTCGATTTTCACGGTTTTTTAACAATCAAGAAAGGGAAAAAACCCAAACACCAATCATAGCAGGCTGGTTTGTACCTGTTGGGGCAAATGCCAACACCCTACCAAAAAGCAACATGGAAAAAATAAACGCTTTCTTGATGAGGAGTGAAAATATTTTTTTTTGCACTGGCAAGAGATCACATGATGTGCTATGTTCATCATACCCTCTCCCCTTGACTCACTTCGACGTGGTTCGTGTAAAAACAAAATACCTGGGTCTTTTATAACCGAAGGCACTGACCTCGGCCAATGGTTGTCATGGCAACACAAAAAAAGCTTTTTTCTTCCTCCACCCACCCAACGCAAAGATGACGAATCCTAAATTGCTGCGGGCCAAAAGTTTCCATTCCCAGATTGTGCCAGATTGCCAAGGGCAAAGCTGTCAGAAAAGATAAATAGGGCAGGAGGTATCATTCACTCTGTCGAGTGAGAAGGGTTTAATCGTAGCTTATGAAAAAGTCATTTGGGAGGAGGGGAGGAGGGCGTGGAAGGGGGGATACTCAGTCGATAAGCAGCAGGATTAAAGGCAGGGGTGGCAAGATGAGCATCGACTTGCGCTTGTAAATCCGGCTGTGCGTCGACCAACTCATGAATCAAATCAATCAGCTTGTCCTTTTCCAACGTGGCCAACAGCTTCGGTAGTGGAAATGCCTTTTGCGTGCGTTGCTGTCGTTTCGTCACTCGCATGGGTTTCTCGATGGGCTCCAGATCCACCATTGTCATTTCTTCATCTTCAGAAGCTCGTCGCTTACGCCCTGGTTTGATAGAATAGAATCTAATGATGAGCACCATCATCTACCCTGGCAAGGATCCCTGACGGTTCATGGCTAACTCGGTTTACCTTTATGGACCAATGTGCTCGTTGGAGGCGGCGTATACGACGTCAATGGTTGTTTTGATTTGTTCATGTAATGAGACGAACGGTACAATTGTTGTTGTTGTCGAAAAAGATTGTTTTGAGCTGATGCCATGAGAGAATCACAAGATAGGAAAGCAAAGAAAAATAGCCAGTGGCGGAAACTCTTTGTCTCCCTTTTTCTCAGCTCCTGGTGCACGTGCTCCTCGCGGCATCTGTTTCATTTTTGTTCTAAATTGGTTTATACACATTGGTTGGCAGGAAAACAAAAATGATAATTACACTCTGCTATGAAGATAAAAAATAACAACGGGATCATATGAATAAAGTAAGAATCACTCTTGCTCAATGACTTCCCAATCACTCCAATCGTCAGGCTCCGAAGGATCCAAGCCTGGCAAGTCCAAGGAGGCAGGACCTGACAGGTTTTCCTCTTGATCATCACACCAGTCCCATTGGGATTGTTGTCGTCGCTGGTGGATAGCCTTGATACGTTTCTTTGAGACAATCTGGATGCTCTTTTTCACAACAAGGTCGGTTTCTTCCAGCTGCTGCGCTTGTTCTCGAAGGGTCGCAATCGTCGTTTTTAACTGTTGCATATGGTGCCTGTCCTCGGTTGGTGGGTCAGGCTTGAGTATTGTCGAGGTCTCTTGCGTCAGAGGAAACCGTCGGTCTTGATACGGCATTGTCGGGTCCACCCATGCGCCTGGTAAGCGCAACGTCAGTGCTGGTGAAAAAAAGGCAGGGGTGATCCAAGACGGCTGTTCATTTTCTTTTCCTTGCAATGAGCTACCATAAGGGTGGATGGAGGACATTTTCTACTCTTTTTTTTTTTTAATTTTTTTTCTACGAGCAGATACGAAAAAAAAAAAATTCAAAAGTATACAAAAAAAAACGAGGAAAGAAAAGAGAAGGGGTATCACCAAAATTAGGGAGAAAAGGGAGGGAAGGAGCAGTCGCTTGATTAGGCAAGGGTCACGCCGCAGTCAGGTGGACAAAAAGGTAGGATGTGTTTGTTGCTTTTTAGGAAGCATCATCAGGGCTTTTTCAGAGTGGATAAGTACAGTGGTGGTGATGAATCCGTGTCAAGGGAGTAACATCACAGGAGGCAACATCGATAGCCTACATGTCTCTTGGTATTGGTAACTCACTAGCCAATGGCGCGGTCGTTTGGAAGCAGGGCCCCGCAAACTTGGCCTTGTTGTTCATACTAAAAAGGGTAAGCAAAAAAAAAAAAAAAGAAGAAGAAAAGACAACTACCAATCAATTAAACGGCCATGCGTGTGTGTATATCTTATAAGTTTAGATGCACTCACGGCTTTGAGTTTACAAATGGCCACACTAGCACCTTGGTGTGATCCTCAGGGACGCAGGGCGGCTTGAGCGCAAGGGGTTGCCTACTGGCTGCAGATAATGAGTCCGGGGCTGGTGGTGACAACGACGGGCGAAGGACACAGCTCAACTCCACTGTGATATCGTTGATCTCATTGTCGCCAACGTCATTCTCATCGCTGTGAGAAGACAACAGGTCATCCGTTGACAAGGGGGAGCCAGGCTCCAAGGTAATCAGGCTACTTGGTTCCGGCGAGGGAGTTCTTGGGATACAAAGCATTTGGCCCTTGAAGGACCTACGCAACGCTCTTTGTTCCTTCTCCGTCAGCTCAGGCGAGGGTGGGGTTTCAATATGCATCATTCTAAAAAAAATGAAACGGAGTCTCTGTCAGACGACAAAGCTTGCCAGCGTTCGTAGCCTTACTCTAAAAGATAATAAATAAAAAATCTGAGTTTGATCATGGAAAGAAGACATCAACAAAACGGAAGCGCGCTTGATTTTATATACCGAGCAAGCTTGACAAAAATAACCCAAAAAAAGCGATGGAGTTTCATTGGCCCTCGATAATTGCCTCCTTCTTTTTTGCCTTGCACCCAACCTTCTAGAACAAACTTAATGGTTCTCCAACGATAAAATTAAAAAGGCGAGGCTCCATGACTCACGCTCTTTCACCCTGCTGTGCCACTCCGCAGGCCTTGTCTCCTACGATGCGCCAGTTCCACCGTCTGTCCTCTTTCGTCAGAAAAAGGCAAATTTGTTTGACACCCCAGCTTTTTCCATCACAGGATCCATTTTGAAGTGACCAATGAGATCATGTGACCCGGCTGACGTCACTGGCTCGACAGGTCCTTGGCTCGCAAAGAGTGCAGACAATGTCTTGTCACTGAGTTCAAATTGTCGCGTAAACAGCGTCTGTGCTGATCCATGACGGCTCCAGCTTCTCCAGCAAGACACAGGCACTCAATTTCCAGATGTCGAGATGCGCTTTTTTTTTTTTTTTTTTGCTGGTGAGCATGTCAAATTGCGCCGAGATGACATATATGTCACGACAACTCGAAACAACTCCCTTGTTTTTCTGTTTCAAATGTTGCATTGGGTTTTCGTGCAGGATAAAGTTTTAGCAGGCGAATGGGTGAATTTACAGTACTTGGCGCTGAAATGTGCTGTGCAGCATTTCTTTTTTCAATATTTTTTATTTGGCGGTGACAAAGATAGGCAAGGTAGCATATGGATGGTGCGGAGGTGAGGTGGGCTTCATCGTGCAAAAGCTGTAACGACAATCTGGCTTTGGCAAGGACATTGGCGACGATTTTTTTTCTGCGATTTGGTCAGCCCTCTGACGCAAAGTCTCTGAATGCGTTCCTTTCCTTTTCATACTCAGCATCAGCACTGTGCCTTGGATTCCTGAAAGTCCAAAGTCCAACCTTCTCCAAAGCAACCAAAATACCCAAGGTCCCAATTTGATAAAGAAATACTGTCAATACATTGTCTTGAAGATGACAATCCAACTTGTACAAGAGAGCACCAACTTCCACAAGGCCAGAAGTTGAAAGGCACTGTGCGGAGGCTGAATATGGTCATCCAATTTTATTCATTTTGAAAAAAAAATAAGCAACCGCTGCACAGTACATTTGAGTGATTAGATCGATGTGAAATTTTGAGTGAATACGCAAATGCATGAATGATGATGATGCTGAAAAAATCAGCTCAATTGGTGAAGATTACACAACCAACGTTTGATCCGTTTCGTTTTGACACATCCGATCCTCCAGCTAAAAACAATGAAAAATCGGTCATTTTCCCAAGGTGACCCCTTGGTGACCCGATCAAAAATCACAGTGCGAAAATGCTCTAAATGAATTCACTCCAAATTTTGCAAACCAGTACAAAATGATGAGGAATGACCCTGATTAAAATTGCAACTCTCTCACACAGCGGAGGGATGAGCGTGAAGGTGTGAGCAAACCTGCACTATTTTACTTTCTCGCGCACTTGAAAATGATTTTGCAGCTCGTCCGATTGGTTCACCCGCCAAAAATAGTATAGTCATGGCTCAAACCAGGCAGCCAACAAATGAAGGCGTTCATCCGGTATAGATCAATATAGCAGACAGAAGCGAAGAGCCTCTCCCCTTTATTTTTGCACCCAGGTTAGGGTGACGTTAGCAACAACATAGCGCTCATCATTGCGGCATCAGAATTAGTTTGGCTGGCTGGCTGGTTTTTTTTTTTTTTTTTTTTTTTTTGCTCTCTCGCAACGAATTCCTATAGAGCCGTTCTCCGTTGAATGGCCACCGTCACAGAAGCACAGTGACCGGTACGTCAATGTTGTGAAAGACAGCGTGCATTGTCACTTGCCCAAGTGGAGAGATTAAAATAGGGAGAGAAAAGAAAGTCAGGGATGCTTAGGCTGTGGACTTTTAGGATTTCTTGTCCCATGGACTATGCCACGTGTGCTTTTTTTTTTTACGAACGCAAATCGCTGCACAGGCCTCCTTCAAGAATGTTCATGGTGCATTTATTTTATTTTATTTCAAAGTGAATGACGCATTGGACACTGATTCGCTGAAGTGACCTTTTACTTTGTCAAGGAGGATGCTAGCGACAGCTTCTTCACATGACAGAAGGACAAGCGATTTGCGACTGTCCCTGAACAATGGGGCGCCGAGAAGAATTCGGAGACAAGCGCAGCCTTTTTTGTCAAAGCGACCCTTTTTGTTCTCATCGCTCTTGACTCCCTTTTTTTTTTTTTTTTTTTTTTTTGGTTTCTTGGTATGAATTGGGTGATTGGAGTGGTTTTCTATATCTTTGGAGGTGTAACGTTTATGCCCATGCTGCTTTGGCTGGCGCATGCTTACCTATCGATTCCTCCCCCGAGCACTGAAACATCCAGAGGTCCACAAGAAGTTGATGTGACGACATCTTACAACTATGGCACGAAAAAAGGATGGATACGACTGTCATCCAATTACCTTGCCAAGGCTACTCAGATTGGCAAGAAGAAACAAGGAAAGCAATCGGGCGAAGGCTTTGGCGTGCTCAAACAAGGCGTGCTCAAGGTCTACACGGATGAAATGCAGCAACACTTGGAATGGGTGCTGGATCTTCACGAGTACAACGTCTCGCTCTATCCTCCAGGACGCTTGGAACACATTCTCTTCAGCCGATCGGTTGCTCTCAAACTGGAACGTAAAGACTGCATCAAGGATGACGACAACATCACCAACAGCAAACCCACGACGGCACATAGTAGTGCCAGCAGCGACCTACTGAGCTCTAGCAACAGCACACCAGTGTCCCTAGCCAGCCCTTCAAGCAGCTTTGACCATTCACAGCAACAGCTGCAGCAGCAACGCTCACAGGAAAAAAAGGTGCAGGACCCTGTGCTCTATTTCTCCTGCAGCCGGCCCGTGGACAAGGAAGACTGGTATTTTGCGTTCATGTCGACGTGTCACACAAACACCCCAGGATATCATGCGATCCCCTTCGACCCCATGGCTGTAGCTTCGCTGATCACCTCCATCGGCCAGCAACAGCGCCAGGAGCACGTCCTTGTCAACAGCACAGCCGACCGAGCGGTGGACGATGACCCGCTTGCCGACGATGACCCGCTCTCGCCGACGTCCTCGGTGGCGCACGCAGCGATACCCTGGTTCAATGCTGTACTTGGCCGCACCTTCCTCGCGATCTACAAGACCCAACGATTCCAATCCTACGTTTTGGAGACGCTTGCCAAGAAGACAAAGAAAATGAAAACGCCAGGCTTCCTTGGCGATATCCAGGTACGTGATGTCGATGTGGGCATGGCCGTTCCATTTGTGACACAGCCGAAGCTCGTGGCACTCCAGCCCGATGGCACCCTGGTGCTGGACGCTCAGGTGGACTACCGAGGTGGGTTCAAGGTGGTGGTGGAAGCAAATGCGGCCGGGGCCTTCTCCATCCGTGTGCCGTTGGTCCTATCCCTGACCCTGCAATCGCTCTCAGGGGTTGTCCGGTTCAAGATCAAACCACCCCCTAGCAATCGCTATTGGATTGGCTTTTGCACCATGCCTGTGATGAAATGGTCCATTGTGCCTGCGGTGTCCAGCTACAACGTCAAGATCTCCCTGGTCACCAAGATCATCGAAGCCAAGATCCGCCGCATGATGACCGACAATATGGTGCTCCCCAACATGGAGGACATCCCCTTTGCCCGCTCCGACGGCAAAGGCGGCATCTTCAATGACGCTGAGCCCGCACCTTCTGATACCACCTCACAAGTGTCGTCTCCCGATCAACCTATGGACAGCCACCTACATCAATCTTTTGTGATCCAGCCAGACAAGAGCCTCCATCCCTACAACAACAGCAGCAGCGAATCTCTCATGTCGCCCCCCACCCTCTCTGCTTCCTCGTCGACCCCTGGCCGATGGTCTCGTCTCTTTTTATCCCGCCGTAAAAAGGCCCCTACCGAAAACACAAGTGTTACCGATGCAAGTGTATGACGAAGAAAGAGTTGCCGGAGCTGACCTTTTTTTCTCATTTCTGAACAGGCTGCCGAGACTGAAGAGCTACCAACGGATGACACGGACAAGGACTTTATGATGGACGCACAACGGGAAGAAAAGGCAGATGGGTCTCTAGAGGAGCCCATAGCAGAGGCAGAGGATTTGCCGGACCAGACAGAATCATTGGCACCTGACAGGACCTCACCGAGCAGTAGCCACAGCCCACTTGATGACACTCGATCCATTTATAGTGTACGGTCGACGTCTAGCACCAGCGTTAACGCCACGGCCGGCAATGGCACCACCACCACCCGACGACGTAAATTGTACAATGCTGCCGGCTATCTCTTATCCAAAAGCAAGACGCTCGCCAGTGATTTCCGTGACTACCGACAACAAGATTTGCACTTGAAGCGCCAGAAATCCCAACTCCAATATGCCGACCAGCTGGAAGACATGCGCCGCCGATGTAACGAAAACGAAGTACGTCGTCAATCTAGTCCCTCACTACCCCTCGACCCTGAGGCTTCCACGTCGCCTTCTTCTGGAGGCATTCCAATCCTCAGCAGCAACAGCACCTCGACCTTGCTCAGTCCGGAGGTCACCACGCCATTGTCACGCTCGGCCCCCAACCTGCCGCCCTCCACCACAACCTCCCCCTCTCATGCTGGTGACGCTCTTGCCGATGACGACTCATTGATGTCCTACAAATCTGTTGCTGACCAGCCTCCTCTTCCACCCCGCCGCCCACCTCAATTACCACCTCGCAATTGACTGTGCGCTTTTGTATTATACCAATACCATCCCCAACATCCAATTTTTTTTGTATGCATGCGCCCAGAATGTTTGTATATTTTTTTTTTAAAAAATCTGCATGTTTATTTCAAGAGAGGGAGGACCTTGGCTAACAATGGCAAAAATGCGTTTATTCGTCGTCAACAACAGCGGTTTCGAGACCTAGGAAGAAAAAAAACAGGAAATGAGTATCAAGGCAGGTCGCACCAGTTTCTTTCTTTCTTTTTTTTTTTACCCTTGAAGGAGGCAACGGGGACGTAGGTGACATAGGAGTAGAGCTTTTCCTTGGCATCTTCGTCATCGTTACGCTTGCGGGCAATGCGGACACGGATACGGTGGTCAATGTGCTTGACACCACGGGACCACAAAGCCTTGTTCAAAGCGGGATCCAAACGAACATCAGAGGTACCCATGGTCTTGGTGGCGAATTCCTTGACGGCCTTGACGGCTTGAGGGGCACGCTTGCGGAGAGCACTGGAAGAGGAAAGATTGAGGATGGCGGGGTTCGACTTTTTGACCATTCGTAGGATGAGATGGATGAAAAACCACTTACCGGCCAAAGACATGCTTGTGCATGTGGATGGTGTATTCACGGGTGACAACGTCGGCAAGAGTGGAACGTTTGGTGGTCTTTTGATCCTTGGCCATCTGCTCATAATGGAAAAATAAAAGTCAGCATACATCCTGTCAGATCTCCACCCATCCATCCGTCCTGCACTCAAATCATCCATCCATCATTTATATCCATTTTGTTGACATCGATGGTCTGGTGGATGTTTCTGTATAAAGATCGTTCGTCGTATGTACTTACTGCGTTTGTGGAATAAAAGAAAAGGGAAGAAGAAAGGGAAAAAACCGGCTGCCCACGAGCTTTTTTTTTTTTTTTCGTTTGCGGCTCACCTGGATTTCCATGTTGAATTGAGACAAGACCATGGCATGATTTTGTGGTAATTGCCAAAGTAAATTTGTTCGTTCAGATAACGCAAAATGAAGGGAGGTTGGGCATATTATTAGAAATACAAAATAAGAGAGAGGAGGAAAGTGTCTAATTAGGGCCTGTGCTGCTGGGACGAGTCAAAGGCGACGTTGCTGGTGGGTCGGTGGTAGAAGGGGCTCGTAAATCTAAGGCTGAAGCGTGATTCGCGGTGCCGTTTCTGGCTTGGACGTTTTGTTGATCCACTGCCAATTCCAAAGACGTCTGACAAAAAAAGACGTGAGTGATCCCATTTCGCATGGTGCGCTAGCTCTTTTTCCTACCTTGCCGCCTGTGCTTTTGCTATGGCGTTAAAAATAAAATGTGAACACCACTTTCAGCGCCTTTGAGCCCTTCTTTTACTAAATAGACGAGGGGACTCAGTAAATTCACAGATGCGAATGTTACGCTCAACATCTTTTCCTGTTATTTCTTTCTCTTCGCTAATTCTTAATACGACATCACACAACGCTACACGCCTGGCTAATGCCTCCATTGAACGCTTTATTGCAAGGCAAAACTCTGAAATGGTAGAGATTCTCAATAACTGAACCACACCCTCACTTGGAGTCAACCGATCCTGAAGTAACTGATCAAGTGCCCTTCGCTCGCTGTAGTGATTGCAAGTGTAAACGACCTCTAGTGCATTTTGAAGGATGCAGATGCTAGTACCTCACTTGCATCCGCTGCCGAAACAGTGCCACCCGCCAACGATCTCCCCCTTCTACTTTTTTGTACAGCGAGCATGAAAAAAATGTGTATTACCTGTTCTAAACCTCAATGCCACATCCTAAACAGTTACTTCCCGATCACTCCCATCCATGTCATCCCTAGCCGGCGTTACTGCTTTTTACATTTTGTTAATGAAACCAACGCTGCGACATTTTACTACATGTATTCCATCAAGAAAAGGATATTGTGGTCGCAGTTGATGTTGCTATAAGACCGGCCTATAAAAACAAAATGGCAATCAAATACGTAGGTTTATTAGTTTTTAAGAGATTACCAAACTGATCAGCATTTTTCATACTGCAAATGTGCGGCACAATTACTGTCATTACCATCGGCTGTCCATGACTCCCAGCCTGCTGCAACCAGCCCATCGCCATCGCTACCACCTCTTTGTCCAAACACGGCTCTCAATTTGAAGCGATGTCGTGATGCCATTGACCAGGAAATTTGTGCTTTGGAACTTAGGGCACGCGAATTAAAGAAGCTGTGGAGCCAACTGGATCAATGCCTTCGATCAGAATGATCACAATGACCTCCCCTGACCCCTTTATACTGCAAAACATGCCACCCAACCCAGCACGTCCTCGGTTCTCTCAACCTGCTCATCATTATTTCTTTGATTGCAATCATCGATCCTCCTATAAAGCCATTATTATCTCTCTTTACCGACTTGATTTATTATTAGAAATACAAATAAGAGAGGAGTAGATTGTCTAAAGAGGACCTGTGCTGCTGGGACGAGTCAAAGAGGATGTTACTGGTGGGTCGGCGGTAGTAGGGGCTCGTAAATCTAAGGCTGAAGTGTGGTGGCGTTCCATTCCAGGTGATCGGAACGACGACATGGCTTCTCGAAAGCCAAAGTCAAGCGAGCTTGCAGGCGAGGCATTGTGCAGTTTATCAAAGGCGAACAGCCGTAGTGCCGTCACGGCTTGGACGTTTTGTTGATCCACTGCCAATTCCAAAGGCGTCTGACAAAAAAAGGCGTGAGTGATCCCATTTCGCATGGCGTGCTGGCTCTTTTTCCTACCTTGCCGTCTGTGTTTTTGCTATCGGCTTTGGCATGGCGTTTTAAAAGACACAGAACGAGTCGCACGTTGTTGGCAGCGGCGGCATAGTGGAGACTGGTATAACCGTTGATATCTTGCTCGTTCACATTCGCTGACCATTGCAACAAAAAGTCAACAGCAGCTTCGTTGCCTTGCTGTACAACTCGATGAAGTGCTGTCTGGTCGTCGGCGTCGGGGTTCTTGTAATCGACGGCGGCTCCCATGGCCAGTGCGCGTAAGCCTCCAGCCAAATCGCTGTCATCGACGATGCAATGCCAAAACACGCAATCTTGGTTTTCCAGCCGCTTGACAAACGATTTTTTCATATACTTTTCGGTGATCCAAAGATCGCGTTCGTTTCTAACTCAGAAGCATGAGCGGTGCTTCGTTTTTAATCCTATGGCTTCTTACCTGGAGGAGGAGGGATGGATATGGAAGCTTTCCATGTGCTCCGGGATATCTTCTTCGTAAATGCTATTGATTGCTGTGTTGCCAAGCTTCAGCATGACCTGAAGAACAGAAAGGTTCGTGTCAATGTTGGTCATGGCTGATCACGTACCATATTGGTTTACCTCGATGGTCTCCTTTTCCCATTTGTCCAGCACCAATGCTCGCACACGACTGACATGGACACCGAGGCTGCGATGGATACCTGAGCATTCGATGCAGACGATGATGCCGAGGTTTGTGCTTGCCCATTCAGGCTCCTTGGCTCCGCAATCAGCGCAGACTTCGTTGCCAGGCATCGCGCGCAGCTCTTGCAAGGATTGTCGTATATCGTCTGACATTTTATTGGCAGGCTCGGTGATGCGCTTAGATGAAAGAAGTGAGCGTTATTGTATTCGTCCAACATGTTATGTATTACAGGTTTCAGGGTGCTGCTTGGATTGGCCTTGAATGATCGGGAGGGTGCTTTATCCGAGTTGAGTGCTTGTTGGTTGGTGGTACGGATGGCATCGATCCATTCCAGCATGTCATGTTCGCTCTCGGCTTGCAAAACAATGATCCTGAAAATATAAAAAAAAAAGAAAATGACATGAATGTGATGAATGCCTGCTCAGTTTCTAAATATTACCTCATTGGAGAAATAAGTTCAAAGCAAAACCGTCGATCATAACTGTCACTCGTCTTGACACTGCAAACACGGAGGTTGTAGCTTTGAGGTTGATCATCGTCCTTGGCCTAGAAGAGGTGAAGCAGGGTGAATGAGGTTCATTGCATTGGTTCGATGTTGTTGGTGGGTTTACTTTCGGACCACGCGTGGAGCAGATCAAATCCTCCCCGTCGATGGTATAGTACTTGCGCACCCAGCTTTGGAGAACTCGGCCGCCCTTTCGTTCGAACAAATACCCAGACTTGCCAAGGCTTCCGACGGATGATTTGGCAAGCATGTCAAAGTAGCCAGTGTCTTGCGATGGGTGGTAGTTGTCGATCGAGTTCTAGTCATGCCAAAAAAAAAAAAAAAGTGTGTGTGGTCGCTGTGATGTGCAGTTTGGCCAGCAGCCAGAGCTCCCGCTTACCTGAGCACAAATTTCTTGATACACACCGCTTTCCAAAGCTTCCTCGATGTGTCGTTGTCTTGACTGGAAGCAATTGATCAGTTATATTGGCACTCATGGGGATCAAATGGCCCGGACTTTTAACTTACATCGTGTAAAAGACCTAGCCATGGAAACAATTCAAGAAAGAAGTGGGATCAATCACTGGCAAGCCTCGGTTTGATGGACTATTCTACCTGTCAGATCACGCATATATGGCTCTAGATCTTTCAAAGTCTCATAGCTTTGATGGTGAAAGACCGATTCAGTATACATGTAGGCCATGACCTAGGAAACGATAAAGAAATGATCAAGCCCGTGGACAAGCGCCATAGTCGCTTCTTACAGTTTCCATGTAATCCACTTTTTTCTTGGCTTCAATGGCATTCAGGGTGGCAACATACTCTAGGTATAATTGATGAAAGATCTTGCGGGCATCGCTGAGATCGCGCGCGGCCTGGTTCAAAAAGAAGATCAGCATCTTTTCTGTTGTTGCAAATCATGTTTTTTCATGGATCGTACTTCATGTAAAGTGGCGTCCTTGGGTTTCTTGGACATGTATTTGGCCAACGCGGTGTCGACATCGTCGCTTGCCTTGTCAAAGCGCTTCTTGAGATCCTACACAAGCGAAACAATCAGCGTAAGGATACGTCGTATAAACCAAATCGTCCGCCTACCTTGACAGGGTAAATGACTTCTTTCACAAACTTTTCCAAAGGAAGGACGAACGTGTCGTTGACGTGCGACGTCTAGCAAGAAGAAGAAAGTGGAACGACGTGAGTAAAAAAAAAAGGGGGGGAGGACCAGCACAGACAACGCACCAGCATCGACCGACTCTTTTCAACTTCAAAGAGAGATTTGCCAAACTTTTCCATGGCATAAGCTATAAAGAAGACAAGGTCAGGGATGGATGTACAAGACAAGGAGCTGACATGTCAAAAAAAAAAAAAAAAGCCATCACGTTGTTTTTACAAGATGGGCGCGAGGGTATGCTTACCAACAATGGGATCATCTTGAGAATGAGCAAAGGCAGTAAACTCTTTAGCGAGTTGCTGCTGCTGTTCACTGAAAGCTATGTACAAAGGATAAGGTCAATGGCGATAAAGCAACGTGGGAAGTCTAAAAAAAGTGCGAAGGTTTACAAGAAGCCAAATCAATTTGGGAGCGGGTGAGTTTGACGAGAGTTTTCAAGGATGCCTCAAAGTTGGCAAGAGACTCTTCATGAGAATGGATACGTTTTCTAAATGTTGGTGAATCTTCCAGACAACCTCGAAGATCTAAGGCTGGCATCGTGTAATTGAAATTATAATATAAAAGAGAGAGAAAAAAAATAGGAGAGCGGCAAAACGCCCCTTTTCCGCCTTTTTTTTTTTTTTTTTTGGCATGATCTGACATGCTGTCCGGCCAGTTTTACCCATATGCAAGGCCAGCATCCCCACTATCCGTTGCATTCTATTCTAGTAAGTTGCACTTTTTGCACTGCTAGTGCCAATGAAAGGGGCGAAGGCGGATGTGTCATGGACGTCAAGCAGGCTAGCGTGCATTTCCTGGGCATACCAAATTAGCCAATAGCGAGGCGAGATGGCTCGCAGTAGGAAGATGACCACGACAAATAAAGTGCCGTGTGATGGTGCTGTGAATCACAGCACTAAGCATGACAGGCCGTGGCGGTATTCATTAAGAAATGGGTGAAGCAATGGTTAGCGGCGAGCACATGCATGTGCACAGACAGACGACGCCTATTTGTTTCTATAAGCAAGCTCGAGAACCAAGCGCGTCCCTCCATTTTTTTAGATTGCGCTCTCGATTTTTTTTGTGCCACAAGTTCACCGCGGCTCCCTTTTTGTGTCTTTGTTGCTTTATTGCTCACCGATGATCCATTGCACGATCAGGTATTCGACTGCTGGCAATGGGCTGCTGTCAGCCTTTGTTAGCCTTGCCCACCCACGCCTACCTGCTCGGTGCTGATCCTCCCCAATCACGCTCAACATTACTCCTTTTTTTCGTGTTCTTTGGTTTTAGAGATAGCTGCGACGTTTGTTTTCTAGTGGCGCCATAGGAAGAGAGGAAAATCGATTGTTTGAAATTTTCCGGCCTAAAGAGGGTCTCTTCCCAAAAAAAAAAAAAAATAAAGGCAAAGGTCGGGAGAAATTTTGTCATGAGCGTGATCTAGCCCTCAAGCCATATCTAAGGAGGTCATAATTTGGATACAGGCCAAAGCTCACCAAGGACTACCAAAGCAGCACAGCTTAAAGTAAAACCATTGAAGGCTGTGCTTGGATTCAGCTTACGGTAGGGAACGTAGTGTTCAAGTTTCAGCAGCAGTGCCTTCCATCTTTGGTTTGGCCTAGCTCTGGCGGAAATCAGCGAGGAAAGTCATAACACTGGTCAATTCTCATTATAGGCTGGCAGCCTGAACAGTTTGGACGTGGACGTTGCCTTTTAGCCCTCCCTCGATGAACAGAGCTACGTCGGACATTGCAATAATTTTTGCCTGGCTGGGGAAGGAGGTGCCAAGAGTTACTGTAGCTTCAGCAAAGAGACAGAGAGCGAGCATCACTCGCACATAAACTCTGGCATACGCTTTCTCTGGCCTACCAATCTTACCTTTTCTTCCGCTTACAAGCCCACCGACTTTCGTAGCCATGTCTCCTCAACCACTCATTGTACAGCCCTAGTAAAACTATGCCTTCACTCACTCACCCTGCCTCTACGTTGACCAACCATACACTCCTTTTTATCTCGCATCATTCACACTTCCATTTTTCCTGTTGACCTTTTCCTTCCAAATCGGAAATTGTACCTTCGCCTGAAGACGCTGTTATGCATAAAGTCGACACCAGCATTCAGCCAAGGTTGGACTGCTTCCTTGCATATGGTGCTGGCGTCCTTGCTACTTCGTGGGTATTAATGATAAGTGTTGTAAGTGAAGCTTTTCATGTAACTTTTAACAGATGGCTGGAAGTCACTGGTCGTTGGATGACAAAGAGAAAAAGCAGTCGATTTAGTGCCCATGGGGGAAAAGGCAAGACCCAGAATAAAAAAGAAACAACTGAGCGGAAATTGAATATGACGCTCTCTTCGTTTCGTAAAAAAATAAAAATAAAAAAAAGCAATCACTGCACAGCACTTTTGGGTAGTCAGATCAATCTGCAATTATGCAAAAGTGCCCAAACCAATGAATGATGATGATCCTGGAAAATCCACGTCGATTGATGAAGATCGCTCAGCCAACTTTTGATCCGTTTCGTTTCGACTCCTCCGCTTCCCCAGCTAAAAAATTAACCATTTTCACCAGGGGGACTGACTCCCAGTTGATCAGTTCAAATGCCGAAGTGGCATTTTGCTACAAGCCAGCTCTCCCGGAAATTGTGTCTATCAGTGCAAAGTAATGCGAGCTGGCATTGATTCAATTGAAGCTCTCTCAGACACTGCAGGGAAAGGCACGAAAGGTGATTTCGCACGCACCCAGTTTTACTCTCTGGCGCACTTGAAATGATGCAGTTCGTCCGTTTGATTCACCCACAAGAAATATTTATTCACAGCTTGAATAAAAACCTGGCATCAAATGATGATGGAAGCCCGGTAGCGTATAGCATTTTAGATTGTATATATTTTCGTATGGCTTGTTGACCACGGCTCATTGAACTGGGGCAACTTGGAAGAAAAAAGGATTAGCTGACGGTGGACAGCTAACTGGCAAGGAGTGACGTCGACGGGATTGCAGCATATGATTATCAGTACTGTTCATTTTCTCATTATTACTACGCTCTAGCGGCTTTTCTCTTTGGAGAGCGAGAATGCCTTTGGATGATGCAAACCAAACAAGGAAAGTGGCTTTTGATTGGCCACAGGTTTTTTTTTTTTTTTTTTGAGGCGGTTGCGCCTGCGCATCAAAAAAAGTTTTTCTTCACCGCCCCTTCCTTTTCGCTTCTTTTACATTCATATTTTATTGCACAACATGAGCGACCTCAATGCCAAGATCCGTAAACAATTCGAATTCTACTTTAGCGATGCCAACTTGCCTTTTGATCGTTACTTGTGGAACTTGTCAAAGGAAAACGATGGCTGTAAGTCTATTTTTCTGTTTTTCCAAGACGTGTGGCGTTTTTTTTTTTTTTGTAATGGTGTCGGACACGATGATCTTACTTATTTCTATAATTTGCAGGGATCCCTGTGAGCAGCATTGCTAGCTTTAAAAAGATGCAAACCTTGACCAAGGATCTTGACGTTGTGGTTGCCGCTTTGAAGGAAGGACCTTTGGAATTCATTGAAATCAACGACGAAAAGAACGTGCGCCGCAAGGAACCTGTCAAGGATTATGACCACAATGCTCAAACCGTTTACGCTGTAAGCCCATGGAAACAGCTAATGGCAGGAGAACGAAAAAATCTCATTGTTACTTTCTTTTTCTTGGCAACTCTTAGAAAAGCTTCAACCCTGACCGAAAGAAGCTCGACGCCGGCGAGGTGTTGAAGCTCCAGGACGATATCCAAGAGTTCTTTGAAAAGCACGGCAAGGTGTTGGCTGTGCGCATGCGCCGTTTCTCTGGAGGCCCGCTCAAAGGTAAATTCAAGGGCTCCGTTTATGTGGAATTCTCCTCTCCTGAGGAAGCTGAAAAGGTAGCTGCCATGACCTTGGAATACAACGGTTCTACTTTGCAGCTGATGACCAAGTAAGTGGCCTTGCCTAGAGCTTTGCGCAGCTCATCGTTTATTTTCCACCAGGGCTGCTCACATTGAAGAAAGCAAGAGCGAAGCCGCCGGAAAGAACCGCCCATACATCGATGAAGATGCCAAGCAGTTCTACGCTTTCCGCCCACAAACCGACAAGAAGCCCAAGGCCGGTGACAAGCGAAAGCCTGAAGCTGATGCTGCCGAAGAAAACAAAAAGTCCAAGACGGAAGAAGTCGAGGCTGATGAACCCAAGGCTGAAGCCAACTAGATTTCCTCGTCATCTCATTTTTTTATTTTTATCTCAGTCGCCATCCTTCCTCTTTGCTGCTCATTCTCTTGACATTATATTTTATGCATCTGATTTCCCTTCCATTGTGTCTTTCGCAGTGAGAAAAAAAAAAAAAAGTAAAACCTATAGTCACCCATCGTCATTTATTTACACTGAAGTTGATGAAAAAAAAGGAGATCAAGTTGTCTGGAGCCAACGCTGGATGATCTTCTTCACAAGAGGCTGGCCAGTAGATGGGTCCAGATTCTCTAAAAAGCGGATTTTCAAGATGGCATTCTGAGGATTCTTGGGGTCGTAGAGGATGTGTTTGGTGCCCTGGACGGAGACGGTGAGAGGTGGCACGTCTTTTGGGTGGCAGGTCATCAACAATAGGTCGCTTTCGGTGTCGACGGCCTTTTTATCTACCATGGTCAGGTCGGTGTGACCAACCAGGTGGGCCCGAGGAATGGCAATGTGAGCCAAGGTAGATGTATCGTCCTTGTGTTTTAATTGCAGGCAAAGCAGATCCTTGTCGATGCTAGTGGTGCAGTGGGGATGGTAATACGCCTGCTGGGCAAATTCCACATTGACTGTCGGTAGCGAGATACTGTTCAGAGACTCTGTGCTGTCTGGCGTTTCAGCACTGGCTTCCATGCTGCCACCTAACAAAATATAAAAAAGGTAAGCCGGTGCTTATCGTCTGTAGCAAATCGATTTCTTGCCGCGGGAAGCCATGGTCATGGTGGTATCTTGAAGGTCATTGGACGGCTGACGGGTGGCGGTAGCTGTCCAGGGACGGAATGAAGAAGGTGAGAAGAGAGGGGGGCGGCTAAGATCATGCTAACATTTACCTGTTGGTCTGTGTGGGGCATCGTTAGAGGTATCAATGGGTGAAGCAGAGTGGGAAGTGGGGTTGGTGCTGGGAGGAGGAGTGGATGAAGGAGATTGGGATTGGGCGGCAGGCTGTTTCTTGTGGTCCAGCTGTTGCTGGAGCCAGTCATGATAGGATTGGCGCTGGGAATCCTTGTTGTTGGCCGGTTGGTCGTTTGTGGACAATCCTTTTTTGTTGGTGGGTCGACTCCTTTTGTTGCCTTGGAGGATTTTGCCTTGTTTCCAGAGCAGACCACAGCCATTGCACAAGGAGCCTTCGCCCAATGGACCCTGCCGCCGCATGGCTGTTGACCGGGTGCCACAGTAGCTACATTTCCACAGTTCACCTCCGCCTTTTGGCCAGCACTTGTTTCCTTTGTCACCTATGTGTCAGCAAAAGTGAGTGCCAAGTCGTCCTGTTTGTTTCCTTGTACCTTTCGACACGGAATCGGCTGGCCGTTTGCCCAGGTAGACAGAAAAATTCATTTCGCTGCGTTTTTTCTCCGCATTGTTAGGGCCTGGCTGCAAGTCAGGAATGGTATATAGTCGTTGGACAAGTCCCTGAATCGCCTTTCGCTGATCTTGGTCTACATGGAGATCAAGATAGTGTTGAGGTGATAGATTGGCCGCCTGGAAAGAGAGAGACGGGGAGGTAAGGACCGGTTGTTGATCGGGGACGTTCGTACCTGGTGGCTGGCACTCGCACAGACTTGGTCATGAGAATAGACAGAGGCTTCCATAGCATGCCATAGTTCATCCGACGCGCCCGAGATGCAGAGTTGGACAGCTTCAGCGTGTTGATCCACGTCCATAGCCGGGGCTGGTGACATGGTTGTGGCTAATTTCTCAACCTCAACGATGCCAGAGGTTGGACCAAAGTGCTGAATCTTTTGCTCGGCTGGCCAAAAGAAAGCATCTGTAGGCTCGTCCAAGGGTATCATAAAGGACACCACGATCTAACCATCAGAGCAGAAGAGATGAATGGCTGAGGAAAAGTGGGCATTTCTCTACCTTGTGAGGAGCGCGGTCGGTCAATCGTTGCAAGAGACAGTTTTTTGGAAATACAAAGCGATCATGGGACTGTTCACTGAATTCAAAAACAATATCACTGAACACGAGGCTGGGTACGGTGGTTGGCAGGTCTAAAAAAAAGGACGTCAGTGTTGATTTGTAAAGGAAACAAAAAACGGAGGGAGCTATCACCTGAAAGAGCATTGACTTCGGTCATGGCTTGATCAGAATCAGAGAGGTGGGTGCCCAAGGCTTTGCACAAGTCTGGCCAGGAGTTGGCGCGATCGGCTCGAAAAAAGGCAGTGTCCCATCGATGGGGTCCCAATTGCATCGCGGCATGGCCAAGAGCCTGCATGCAAGGAAATCGATGACGAAGAGCTGCCTTTCGTTTGGGTTGTTGGTCAGGATCAGGCGTGAATTTTGGAAAATAGGCCATCCAGTTGAGACGAGACTGGCAAAGGGATAAACACAGCTCGTCACTAGAGAGTATTAAAAATGAAAGAATCGGACATGTCAAATGGACGTGCCACGGTTTGAATGACTTGTTTTACCCAAGGTGGGTGGTCACTGGATCAGGGGTGTCGCGTGTCGGCAATGGGTATTTCCTGACAGACAGCTCTGTTTTCTTTTTGGTGGCGAGAACAGCACTGGACATGACAACAATGAAAAACAAAAGGAATCAATACCAAAAGTAAAAAAGAGCAAGGTTTTTTCTTTTTTTTTTTTTTTTTTGGCGGAGGCGGAGTTTCATGGCGTATTGAAAAAAAAAGTGGCAGGTTGCATCAGACCCGTTTTTTTTTTCCCTCTTCTTCTTCCTCAATTTTCTTTTATTTAAACGAGAGTCATGGCTAGAGTAAGTAGACCACCAGCGACGATAATAGAGAACGAACAATGTAGAAGCAACCTTTGACAATGGATGGATGGATTTAAGAAAAGATGGATGGATGGATGAACAGGACGACAGGACCATGCTCACCCTCATTTTTAATGTAGTTCCACGAATACCAAGTGATCGGACGAAAGCTTCCCTCGGAACAAGAACCCGTGCCCAAGTTGTTCCGCATGCGTATCTTTGCTCCTAACGATGTGATTGCCAAGTCCCGTTTCTGGTACTTTTTGAGCAAGGCCCACAAGCTCAAGAAGGCTGCTGGTGAAATCGTCTCTGTCAATGAAATCTTTGAAAAGCGTCCTGAGCAAATCAAGAACTTTGGCATCTGGCTCCGTTACGACTCTCGCTCCGGCACCCACAACATGTACAAGGAATACCGTGGTATGTCCCGTGTTGAAGCTGTCACCACTTGCTACCAAGATATGGCTGCTCGTCACCGTGCTCGTTTCGGCTCTGTCCAAATCATCCGTGTGGCTGAAGTTGCCGTTGCCGATATCCGTCGTCAATACATCAAGCAATTGGTCACCCCCAAGCTTACTTTCCCCTTGCCCCACCGTCTCCAACGTGTCGACAAGAAGCACCGTACTCTCTACCAAGCCAAGCGTCCCTCTACTTTTTACTAAGTGCACTCCATTTATAGTGAACTTTGTAAAATAAAATAAAGAATCTCTCTCTCATAATACAGCGTCATCATCTTGGATTTGTAGAGGTCTGTGAAGTCGGGATTTGTTGATTGGTTTGTCCAATGTGCTCGAGCCAAACACTGCTGCGAGCTGCAGTCGATGAATCGGGGAAAGGGGAGATCCTTTCTTGTGATCCACGCTTTTTTACCTACCATCTCCATGGGGTTGTTCAGGGAATTGGGAACGTTCTCTTTTATAAAAAAAAAAAAAGGAGGGAGGGACTTGAGGCACGTGAGGTCAGGCTCTCTTTTTCAGCAAGGCATTGAGATGTTGCCATGACAACAATCATGCACTCAGCATTTTATTCTCGAGAAATAGCCAAGTAAAAATAAGTGCATGGAAAAGGAGAAGCTTATCTTGGCGATCTTTTTGGAGTATCCAACGATTGAAACGTTGTTTATAATAAGAGAGTGCAAAGGAGAAGTGGAAAAGGAGTCCTATGGATATAGGAGAGCTGCGTCTGAAAAAAAGGGTGGCGAAAAAAAAAAAAAAAAAAGCAGCCATGCTTTAAATGAAGCAAAATGAATCCATATGAAAACTGCAATGCAAAAAAACGATGACACGCGAGGTCATTGGTATCAACAAGGGGGGTCAACATGCATTTCAAAAAAGAGGGATTGTTGTTTTGTCAAAAAGAAAATGTAAACATGGTTTTGCATGAACCAATGCGCCCCTCGTGACTTTTTTCATAAGCATGTCTAACCCCCCTCCAAAAACAAACCCTTTCTGGAGGGAATTTTTCAAGTATAAATTAAGAGCAAACCCCAGAAGTGGTTTTTTCTCTCTTATCATTTCATCGTTCATCGGAGTGTTCACTTTCCTGCTACTCTTGCCCCTCTTTCCAAAAAAAAAAATATCTATTTCATTATGCGCCACCCTCAAAGGCCATCCCTTTATCACTCTTCTAGTACCAGCTCCTCTAAATCTAGCTTTAGATCCATATGGGGACAACTGTCGCAATGGATCAAACCTCATCAGCATGACCAGCGGCAACCTCAACTTTCCTTTTTGGATACTCGATCGCCAAGCACGCTGAGCAATGCTTCCTCCGCCAGCTCGACTTCCTCTTATCGCTCTCGTGAATCACCCACACAACTTCACCACCACCGTCTACGCAAGAAACAGTGGGTCGAGCCTGACACCGCCCTGACAGGCGTGGCTATCCCGCCTTACAGCCCTACCTACTGCAAACCAAACGAGTTTCCCTATTCTAATTTTTACATCAAGCTTCCCAATGGAAAATGGATGGTACGCTATCGATCGGGTCAACGTGATATCCTTGGCACCGATGAAATCGAAGGTTATTTGATTTAACCTTTTATCTTGCCCCCTTTTCTCCCCAATGGAACTTCGTTGGATCGTCATCTAGTGCCATTTTTTTTTTTTTTTACCTAGTTTCCCCATTCCCATAATTTTTTTTTCTTAAACCATGTCAAATTCATTCTAAATAGCTTATTCATATTCTCTTCTTCACCTCCCTCTTTATATTTATTGTTTACATTGTCTGCATGCTTCTTTTTGTTCTTTTTTTCGAAAGTGAAAAAGGAAAATCCCTTTTTTTGCCTCCCCGCACGGGGTCCTTCATGAGAGTCATTGGTCGAACCATCTTGTTTGAATCCCAAGTGGCCATTTCTCGATAAAATAAATGCCCCTTCTTGGCAAGGTCCATCCTAAATGTGCTTATTTTTTATTGTTGAGCGGGTCTCCTTTCACTTTTTTATTGTTCTTGCATTGCGGGGCAGCCATTGTAAACTCCGCCGTTCATCAAACATTGCCAGAGGCGACTTTTTTTTTTTTTTTTATCAGCTTCCTTCCTGTTTTCGTCAATAAAAATGTCATGATCAGACTACGAATGCATCATTATTTAGATTCAAGGCATGTCAATAAAAAAAGGAGGGCAGCGACGTTTTGGAAGTTTTTTTTCATTTTCATTGAAATTCTTCACCTCTTCTCAAAAGGTTATTTTACAAGGGGGACCTATCCGTCAAGAAAGCAGACGGAGAGGCGCGTTTTTTTTTTCCTCCCCAAGATACCTCCTTGTACGTATAAAAGGTCAGTGACAATGCGTTGTGCCTTCCCATGGGTTCTCCTACGCATGATATCAACAACGTCGTGTCATGTGTTTTCTCCCCAAGCAATCCTACATAACGGAATGGTTTCGAACATGCCATTTGTTTCATCTGACGGCTTCAGGTTTCCAGGGCTCCAACTGGGCTTAAAGCTGTTCGAGAGGTCTGTGCATTGGATAGTGACCATTGCTCACCATGGTCTAGCTACCTTCCAATTTTGGAAGAAATCGGGGGAGATTGGGTTTTCAGACCAGATCGCCAGGGAAGCCTCCACGTAATATCAGGCAAAGGTCATAAAACAAGGCCATATTACACGACTTTTTTGAGCTAATGGCAAGTCTGTTCGGCCGCCGAATCACTTCTACCGTAAAAAAAAAAAATCGACGGACGCCAATGGCTGGGCTGAAATTTTGCAGGCATGATGAAGGCCTACAGTACGTGATGAAGAACCTCTCCTACGCTGTGGGGCTGACTTTCGGGAAAGACACGAAAAAAAGAAACAAAGCGAGAGGGGCACACGGCCATTCAAGCACAAAAGCGGTCAGCTTGTCCCAGGGCCAGCCGAAAAAATAGCTTGTGGGCGGAGATTCGCGCCTTGCCTCTGGAAGACATCAGTTTTCATTGTCTCTCCATCTTGCTGCTTGTATTGATGCTTCCATGTAACGAAACCCTTGGGGCTATTGAGTTTAATAAATTAATGTATTTTGTAGCAGGGTGCCTTGGGGGAGGAAAATGAGTGGCGGATGGTGAAGGGCAGAAGCTTCTAAACAGGGGATCAAAGTGCAAAATGGGGATGATGGGGAAGAGGGATGCTTTCTAATGAATCAAAAATAAAATAACAGGGAAGTCTGGTGCTTAATACAAGGGAGGTTTTCGAGCAGCAAAGGCACCAAGCTGAACAATGAGGCCGGATTGTTCACATTCTTGAATATATCGATCAATAAAAAATGGGTAATCTTCTTGTTGGCGGAGCAGTTTTGGGCCGAGGAGAGGTTTGAGCGATTTCATGGCCATCTTCCAGTTCCACAACATTTCTTGCGAGATGGGATTGCCGCGTTCGCCGTAATTGACCGTCTTCAGTTGCTTGTCCAGCAATTCAAATCCGCCATCGACCAACAAGCCTTCCAGATGTTGTACAATGAATGGATCATGGCCACGTTCTTGCAGGGTGGAGACCACTAGGAGAGAAAAAAAAAAATAAGGTCAATGGTGGCACAATCTAAAAAAGATGGAGCCGAGGCAATGGCACCAATTTTGTGACTCAAGACTTACAAATCTTATTGAAGTGTTCCACCATGGGGTGATTTTGTGCTTCCTGCAGGGCATGATTGAAAAAAAAAAAGTGAATTAGACTAGCAGTGGCAAATGGGTCACGTCATTACAGTGAAATTGGACTCGACGAGTTGCACAAAGCCGCCGGGTTTGAGCACACGGTAGATTTCTTTGAGAATGTAAGCCCATTCGTCGGCGCGCCAGCCGGCAATCAAGAGGCGCATGTGGACAAAGTCAAATGAGTTGGTAGGATAAGGTAGGCCATCCAGGGCATTATGCAGATCAAATTCTACATTATGGGGTCGAATAGTGGCTGGGAACATATCTGCCATGTCAAGACCTCGGATTTTGGCGCGAGGATATTCAATGGCCATTTCCTGTGTGAAAAAAAAGTCACATGGGTGAGTAAGGGTTCTTTCCTTTTCAAAAAAGGGCGCTTACCAGGCACCACGTGGATGAGCCACAACCCACATCTAGCATAAGAGCTTCCGGCGTTAATTTTGACGAGATGACAGGTAGGACATTTCTTTGTTTTTTTTAAAAAAAAAAAAAAAAACGGGGAACGTCAGCAAAAAAGGATATTTCTTTGTCCTTGGTCTTCTCGAGCTTACCCATCGAAAATCACCTTGAGGGAAAAGTGTTGCTATGGTTTTCGAAGAAAGAACAGATGAGGCATTCTTTGTCTTACCATAACCTTATTATTATTTTTTTTTTTTTGAAAAAAAAAATGGGACAAAGAAAGAGAATGGCTTACCGAGTTTAATCGATCCTGTTCTAGTTCATCTCGTGGTAAACAATAAGCGCTAGAACCAATATCATGGTAAGTCCGCCCATCCACAACAATGGAAGGACTTGATTGAATTTGTTGTTGTTGAATGGCTGCCACAGCTGAGGCTGCGGGTCTTGGTCGATCTTCTTTAGCTGAGAGTGACTTGCTATGTTTTGTGCCCATGATGAGTGATATGAATGAAAAGGTTGGGGTATCGATGGTTGTTAAATAGTCTCGGCGGGTTTCCTCGTTTTTATCAAGAAAAAGCGGTTTCTTTCTTCGAGCAAGGGCTGGACGAGGAAAGTGTCAGAAATGAGGATGCCAAAGGAAGGGTGAAATGGGGAAAGAAGAATAAAAAAGGGATCGACTTTTTTTGAAGAAAAGGAAAAAAAAAAAAAAAGGAAAAGGGAATTAAAAAGAAAAGACAGCGAGAAAAAGGTTGATTTGCCCTTTTTTTTCTTTTCATTGTCTCTGTGCAACGTTTCAGAAAAAAGATTGGAGAGGATTCAAATGTTGCGTGTCCTGCTTTTCAACATTTCATCCTCCGTCGTAAGATCCCCGCTTGCGGCGGCTGAAAACTGAGCGCACTTTGTTACTTGGCATTTCCATCTCCATCTTTATGACTACCTGTAAAGTTAGAGTTAGGAAAAGGAGAGAACCGATAACAATAGACCCAATAGTAACAATGCACGCTTTTTCTGTTTGAGCCTCCTCCAGGCGATGCAAGAACGCCCCATCAGAAAGCCAGCCTAACCAGCTCCATGCAATATAATCAATAAGCATTGGCAAAATGAACATGGTCATGTACTATTTACTGATGCCATTGAACTTTGGAAAGCTCATTTAACTCACCACTTCATTTCGTTGTGCGGCACGGATGTTACATCTACATCGCATGAATGGTGCCCATGCCCATGCCATGGCGTATTGGATGGACTGGATCAAGCTTCCTTCACGCCACTTGGTTACGATTCGTACATACGAAGCCCTGCAACACATCCTACGCGATGTCTAACGATCAAACGGCGCGTGTTTGATGGCCAGGGGTAAACAGATTTGTGGACCATTTGGAACTCAATGTCCATCGAGAGCAACCGGCCTCCCCCAAAAACTCTAATTTTTAGTCAATCTAAAATAAGACCCTCAAAAATCAAAAGCTTATTCTGATGGTTTTGGGGGAAGGTAAAAGAGACAGCTTGATGAAGGTAAGGAGTATTTTTTATAAAGAAAATGGGATCTCTACTATAAAATAGGGAGGAAAAAAAATGGATGCTTAAAGAATTTGAAACAATGAAAAAAAGAAAAACTACCAAAATACACAGATGATGAACATGCAAAGAAAATGCTTTTAAGCCGAGGACCCTTTGACCTTGATGCCTTTTCGCTTTTTGAGTAACTTGACCTTGGATTCTATTTAAAAAAAAAAAGTGTGAATTCATTGTACTCCGATTGTCATGATCGATACAAAAGAGAAGCCCGAAGAAGCTAAAATCTCCCCCCCCCCCATTTTTCCTTGGCTTCCTTACCTTGAATCAATGCCGCATCTTCATCGTCGTTAAAGGTTGTTTGGTCTTCTTCTTGGTCTTCTTGTTCCATGTCCACGTCGTCCGAGGCAGCTTCAGGCTTGTCCTTGGCTTCATCCCATTTGTTGCTAAGCTTCTTGAACTTGGCAACAAAGAACCCATCCATGTTGTGAACATGAGGATAGAATCTTCTTGTCAATTTTACTGAAGGGTGGAAAGATTTTCCACGGTATCTGTCAAAAAGTCAGGTTAGTTTTTTTTAGTCAATGGTCCATGTGGGTGAGTTTCTTTTTGGTCCCTGGAATTTATTTTTCCAGGACCTTTTTTTTCAAGGGAGCCAACTAAACTTACGAAGGGAAGCCTTCACGACCAAAGTCCAAGGTGGTGGAAACAAGTTTGACATTGGGGCGTTTCTTCAGGGCATAATCCACAACAGCTTCATTTTCATCGACAGTGACTGAACAGGTCGAGTAGACAATGTACCCGCCGGTCTTGGACTTGGCATCGACAGAGTCAATAGCACAGAGCAACAATTCCTTTTGCAACCGAGGGATATCAATAAAGTCCTTGTCGGTCTTGTTCACCTTGACCGAAGGATCTTTGGAAATAACGCCGGTGCCGGAACAAGGGGCATCCAACAGCACGCGGTCAAAGCCACCAATGACCTTTGGGAATTCACGACCGTCGTAATTGCACACCACGGCATTTTTGACGCCCATACGATGAATGTTGGCTGTTAGACTCTTCAAACGGTCCTTGTTGGCATCATTGGCAAAGACTGTGCCGGTGTTCTTTTGCAAAGCAGCAATGTAGGTGGTTTTACCGCCAGGAGCTGAGGCCATATCCAGCACCCGCTCGTTGGGTTGCGGAGCCAAGGCCATGACAGGCAAAAAGGAGGAAGCAGCCTGCAGCATGTAATGGCCGGCCAAATATTCAGGAGTGGCACCTAGAGGTGAAACAAGAGAAGGAAGGGTAAGCGTGTGTTCGAGTTTCGGTTTGTCAGCGCTTACCAATGGGCACAGAAGAATCAAAGACTTGCAAGCCGACCTTGGTCCATTTGCCAAGGGGGTCGAGGTTCACACCACGGTTGATCAGGGCTTGGGCGAGATCACGACGGCGGGTTCGCAGGGTGTTGGCTCGGATGGTGACGGGGCGAGGCACTTCGTTGGCTTCGAAGAATTCGATGGATTCAGCCACAGGGAACAGGTTGAACAGCTTTTCGGCCAAAAAGGCAGAGTAGCCGTAGTAGTGGCAGATATCCTTGAGCAGGCGATCGACATAGTCCTGGCGTGACCGGTCGGGCTGGCGCAAGTTTTTAAAGTCGTTGAGCACATTGACGATTTCCTTGATGCGGTGGTTGACTTTGGTGATGTCGCCCAAGAGTTCGTCTTCGTTGGCTTCTTCGTCAGGCAATTCAAATCGTTCGCCATCTTCGCCAGCAATGTTGGTTTGCAGAGCAGCATCCTTCAATTCGGCTTCGGCCAAAGCTTCTTGCTTGGCTCGACGGGCTTCAATCTTGCGAGCCTTTTTTTCATCCAAAGGTCCAGCCGACATCTGGGAGAAACGAACGGTGAGTATCAAGCAGGGTGAGCGTTGTGAAGAAGTCAATGAAAAAAAAAAAGGAGGAGGGGGGGACTTACATTGTCATTGTCGCTGTCGTCAACATCGTCACTGTCATCTTCCTCTAGATCCTCATCTTCTTCTTCCTCGCCACTGGATCCAAGGAAATCGTCGGTAGCCTTGGGGAACAAGTCTTGATCCGAGTCGGCATCCATGTCGAATTCATCGTCTTGAGGCTCATCATCGCTGGCCATGGCGACATTGTCCCAAGAATCTTCATTGTCAAGCGATACAAGTTGAGGAGCAGGTTCATCGTCAGATTCAGGTGCTTCTACACGAGGTCGTTTCTGTTGTTTTTTCTCGGCTTGCGCAGCAGCAGCTCGTTGGCGTTTGGCTTGACGACTACGTTTGCTGGGATCGACAGGTTCTTGAAACAGAGGTTTGGGATCAGATTGTTTGTTCTTTTGGCGACGACCCATGGTTGAATGAAGAAGATCAAGAAAAAAAAAAGAGTTGTAAAAAAAAAAAAAAAAAAAAATCGGCGCCCTTTTTGAAAAGAAAATGGGTGGGCACAGCCTGAGTCGCAAGCCACAGTCCTTTGCACAGCAGACCCATTTTTTTTTTTTTTTTGAATATGGTCAACTTTATTCAAATTCAAAAGTTATTTACAAACACGATGGATAAAGAAGAATAAACAAAAGTAGAGTGGGGGAAGAAAAAAAATTCCAAGCGAACCAGAGGGAAGAGCAATAAATAAAAAAGACGAGATCCAAAGCAAAGAAGAGGGAGAGGGGAGAGGGATTACTGGTTCCAGTAGGGTTGCTGAGGATATTGTTGTTGTTGGTAAGAGAATTGTTGTTGTGACAAGTAGTTGGGTTGTTGAGGTTGGGAAACGGCGGAGCGGGAGGCGTCATTCTTATCCTGAGGTTGTTGTTGGGATTGCGAGCCCAAGAAACCACTATGCAATTGCTGACCGGCAGTGTAAGGGGATTTTTGATAGTCTTGCAGACCAAATTGTTGTTGCAGATCGTCATAGCCCGAGGATTGGTTGTACAGTTGCGAGTGCAGAGCATAGGGGGAAGCGTTGTTGGCGGAGGCGCCGTTGTAAGGGGATTGGGTGTTGGCGGAGGAAGGTTTGATGGAAGAAGGAGCTTGGGAGGAAGATTGTTGGCCGGGTTGTTGTTGGTGGTGGGGTTGGTGAGGAGGTTGGCCAGGTTGTTGGTACATGTTGGGGTACATGGACTTGTTCATCATGGGTTGGCCGTACATGGATTGTTGGTAAGCATTGTAGTGGTTGATGTAGTAGTAAGGGTAGTAAGGCATGCCAGGGTACATTTGACCGTGCAGACCTTGGGATTGGCCGGGAGCAGATTGGCCTTGACCCATGCCGTCTTGACCAAACTTATCACGGGAAGGATAGGCGGAAGCATTGGAGACAGCAGGGGAGTGGTTGCCAAAGGCGGAGGGGTCGTAGTAACCCATGGCGGCGGCGGCAGCAGCACGTTGAGCGTCGGCGCCGTAGACGCCATAATCGGGGGCATTGCCCATGGGGTTCATGCCAAAGCCAGACATGCCGGTGGGGTGTTGGTAAGAGTTGTAAGCGGAGGTCAGATGGTCCATACCGAAAGGTTGTTGCTGTTGCTGAGGAGGTTGGGGCATTTGGGTTTGGGTTTGTTGGTAGGTGGATTCGGAGGCGGTGGGTGGTTGTTGTTGTTTCAAATAGGTTTGGTGGGCTTGTTCGACGGGTTCCTTGGCAGCATTGGTTTCAACCTTGGTATCAGTAAGACTAGGTCGTAAAAAAAAGGAGAGGGTGAGCGTGGGAGATTTTTGGTGGGTCATCCCTTTACGTTTCTTGGATAGGTTCAACGGGTTCAACGGGTTCAACGGGTTCGGGGACGGTTTCTTCTTTGGTGGGTTCCTCTTCCAAATTCAAAGAACCAAACTTGACATCGACGGAGGCGACATCAGTAACATTAGGGATGACAACGGGATCTTCTTGTTTCAAACGGCGGCTGGCTTTCTTTTCTTCATCTACGACAGGTTCCAAGGCATCCAAGGAGACGGCTCCCCAGGCATTGGTTGAGGGCTCGACAGGAGCAGTCCATTCATCCTTTGGTTCTTCTGGTGCATTCCAGACATCATTGGCCGTACTAGGTTCTTCTTCAATAGGGATGTCAGCTTCTGGTTTGGCCGAGGCTCTAAAAACGGGGGCGGACGGGGGAAGAGTTAAAAAAAGGAATGCCATTTTTCTCCTAAATTACTTGAGTAAACTGGCCCATGACTTGGGTTTATCGGAGCCGTCATCCAGTAAGGCAGAAGAGGTGGTGGTTTCGGTAATGGTTTGTTCTTGGGCCGAGGTAGACCAAGAAGGAGATTGATTATCCCAAGTGTCGGTAGAGGTGGACCACTCAGGTTCATTGGCGGGTTTGGTGGAAGCAATGGAAGCCCAGGAGCCACCGGATTCAGCAGCTGAAGAGATCTTATTCGAGGAATAACCCCAGGAGGTCGAAGGAGGATGGCTGGAAGAGCTTGATTTGGCAGGTGCTTTTTTGGAATAGGTGTTGGCGGTGGAAGTAGGACGAGGGGCTAATAGAAAAAAAAATTAGCATGCATCTTTTTTATCCTCCTGGTCTTTCCTTACCTCTTGATGGTTTGCTTGGTCTGGGGGCTGGTGTACGTTCGGATTTTTGGTATGAGGGAGCACTGGTGGAAGAGGAAGAAGTGGCAGCCGCTGCTGCTACAGCTGCAGCCTTTGCTTTTTGTGACGCTTCTTTTTTTGATTTCTTCGTTTTCACTTCGCCCCATTGATTGGCATGACCTAATAAAAGCCAAGTCAGATAAAAAAACAATGGCATTTCTTTTACCTTCACTAATGCGATCGACAGCCACTTCCAATACACCATCGGCTTCTTCCAGTACAAACAAAAGATCATCGTCTGTCCAATCTGCAAATAATTCTTTCAGTGTTGACAGTTTGTTTGCATGCTTGGATTTAAGTTTCTTCAGATCGTTCTGGTCTGTTGTTCGTGTTGCGTATGATGTCATGTTTTAATAAGTTGTGAATCTAGTATGAAGGAAAAAAAAAAGTGAGAGGGAAAAAAAAAAAGTAAACAAAGAAAGAAAAAAAAAGTTTTTTTATACATCTCCTTTTTTTTCGCTGTTGAGCCATCGTTTACCTGTTTTGTCAATAAAGGAATCTTCACAGATGTATGAAAGATAATAAAAAGAGAAAAGAATAGCCAATATTGATGAGAAAAACAAAAGCACTTTTTCGAAGTTAAAAAGGAAAAAAATTTGCTTTGAACAAACCACAACCACACAACATGATGCCAACTGCTGATTGCCTTTTTTAGACCAGACAAGTGACGTTCTCTGTCATTGAGAAACTTTTCAGTTTTGACTCCGCTCAACCCTGTTTCTTTTTTTTCATATTCGCCATGGTGACTTACACAGATCTCATCACTCGTTCTTATCAAGATGTCCAGCTGTCACCAGGCATCTTGACTGACCAGTTTTTAGAAGCAACCGATGGATTGGTCGCCATGTTTGGTAAATCTGCCCAGCTCAAAAATAGAAAGAGCGCTGAAGTTTCTTCCTAATGACGTAGATTTATTTCAAGCACCTGCCTTCTCGGTGGTTCAAAATGACATACGTGGCAACGTCCAGGTAATCCACTTTGTTCAGGATGGCTTCATGACATTAATGACGTTGCCATGTAGAAAATCCGTGCTCGTTACGTCCTGAACACATCTGCCCAGCACACACTCGAGGCACTCTTGGCGCTAGAGCTTTTGGAGCCGGCAAAACCTAAAGCAACCGAGGCACTTTTATGGTTGGCAAGGTAAACAGCTTACTGCGCTTCATTGTTGGCTGATTTTTTTTTTCTCAAGAGGGCTGGACTTTACTGCGCAAGGCTTGGACCACAGTTTACTTCATCCTCAGCAAGAATTGGCAACGTCTTTCCAACTGGCCTACGATAGTTCGTTACGACCCCATCATTCCTTTTTGGTTCGACCTGTCTTTCAGGTACTGTCAAATCAGAAGGGCCAGTCGTCTTGCTGATCCTTAATATTTCTTCCCAGCTGGCCATGAAGTCCTTGCCTTATCGCCAAACGTTTTACGAATCCATTGGCGTTCAGACTAAAGAACAAGTGCAAGAAATGCAGACTTGGATCCATGCATTGAAGCTAGTTGTGGCTAAAATTCAAACACACTTAAAAGACCATCCTGAATATACCAACCGACTATAGATCTCCATTCCTACCTACACCATTAAATTCACTTGATTAATTTTTTCTGGTTCTTTTCCTACTCTTCTTCTTCCTTGATCATGACTCAATTGATAACACCCCTCCTCTTCTTCTTGATCACCGTGGCCCAGGCTCTTCATAGTCCAGGCTACCGATTTGGATTGGAAAAGTAAGAATTGAAAAAAAAAAAAAAGATGCGTGAGGGCAATCAGACAGAAAAAATATCCGACGCCCGTCTCCTCCTCTGCATAGCCGCCAGCGTGACACTGTAAAAGTGGATTCAAAATATGGGCCATTTTATTTCAATCAACGAGTGGATCATAGCAGCGACAACGCTACTACATTCCCGCAACGGATCTGGGCCAACGCGGACTGGTACAAGCCAAACGGCCCTGTCATTTGTAAGTAGCAGACCTGCGCCTGGCTTCAAGGAGATTGAAATCCATTGTTCTGATCTATTTTTTTTTAAGTTTACAATGCTGGCGAGGTTGACGCTGATCAAACTGGCCGCTCAAACTACGTGGTCAATTCATCCATGGCGCTCCTTGCACGTGAACTGAATGGCGTGGTCATCGTGTTGGAACACCGGTTCTATGGCCAGTCCATGCCTGCGCCTGACTTTAGCACCGAGAACTTGAAGACCCTGACCATCCAGAACAGTATGGAAGACATGGTCAATGTGATCAAGACTTTCCAGGTACGGCATGGGAGGAAGACGAAAGAAGGAGAGGAAAGCTGGCTCACTCTCACGGTAGATCCCTACTCTTGGCCGGACCTTGCCCCCTCCTGAGACTCGATGGATCGTGTACGGAGGTTCCTACAGCGGCAACCTGGCAGCTTGGCTGCACCAGGCCCATCCTGATTTGGTCTATGCGACGGTCGTCTCCTCTGCGCCTGTGCAGCTGAGAATGGATTTTTATGAATATTACGACCCCATCATCCGCTACGGGCCAACGTATTGCATTGACGCCTTGGAAAATGTCATTAGGTATGTCGACCAATTCATGTTTTCCAACAACCCTACTGCCATTGCCCAACTCAAGTCATACTTTGGCTTTGACACTACGATCGAAGATGATGATTTTGTCAGCCGCAAGTCAAACACAATCCTACTTTTTTTTTTTTTTTTTTTACCTCACTCTGACCCGCATCTCTCTCTCTCTCTTTTTTTTTTAATAGAGCTGACCGGTCCCTACGGTTTATGGCAACAGATGTCACCAACCTCTGATCCATTTGGGGATTTCTGCACCATTTTTAATGGCACAAGTTCCACTGCAGATCAGGTCCCCGCCTTTGCCGGCTATATTAGAAACCTGAACAGCCCATGCAGGGGTTACAATGATTATTGCTACAGCACTCATCATCCAAACAACTACATGTTCACCAATACTCAAAACAGTTACCGCGCCTGGATGTATCAAGTGTGCACAGACGTAAAGATAGGGAAGTTTGGAAGCAACCGTGGCCACTCAACTCCGCCCGTTTCCTTTTTTAGTTTGGTTACTGGCAATCGGGGAACGTGCCTGCTGGGCAGCCCACGATTGTCTCTCGAAAGTTGCAGATCGAGTTGAACATGCGCCAATGTGAGTATTACTTTGGATTGAAAGATCTTCCTGCGGTGGATGCCAACAATGAAAAATATGGCGGATGGAACATCAAGCTGAACCGTACCATTTGGGTCGACGGTGAATGGGATCCTTGGCGCACGCTTAGCGTCAACAGCGCCCAGGCACCTGAGCACAACACCACCGGTCTCGAAGTGCTCTACCACATCCTACCCAAGAGTGTGCATCATTGGGATTTCTTCACAGGCCCCTCTGTCGATGCAGACATCAAGCAATTCCAAGACACCATGGTCCAGCTCATGAAAAAATGGGTTAGCGAATGAGTCGGTCGTATAGCCTTAATTTAATAAAATAGGAGCCATGACTGGTCTCCCGTAGAACCACTTTGATATTAGGCCAGGTGCAGAGCAGCAAGGGTTAATCTCCGGTTCGCTGTCTGGTATTTGCCAGTAAATCTAGCTCTGTAGCGACTTGCCTCTCTCTGATCTTTGATTCTCATACACTGTACAAAACGTCCTTTCTCATCGTAAAAAAACCAGCAAAGTCGGCATTGGCTCGGCGGAGTTCGCATTTGGCTGGGAAGAGCAGCCTTCACTGATTTTGTGATGAGAAAAAAACCATCCTGTTAAGCACAGGCGAGCACGAATGCCAGGTTCAGACGTGACCTCGCGGCTAGCAGTACTCCTCTGAGCCAATGATTGGCTACTGAATCGATCCTTTAAGAGAGCTGATTCATATATGATTTATTGGAGGGTGGGGGGAGGGGAAAAGAAGAGATGAGGAATATCCCAAGTCGTTTTTGATGCAAAAAAAAAAAAGACCAGCAAAAATTTACTTGAGAGGGACGAAACTAAGAGGAAGAAGTGAAATAAGCATCAAGGCGATTCTTTTTTTTTTTTTTTCAAAGACTTACCGGGAAGAGTGGGTGGCACCAATACCGGGACGACCGTGACGGACGGGCTTGTAAGAGATGGAGAATTCACCCAAGTAATAACCAACCATTTCAGGCTTGATTTCGACTTGGTTGAAGGTCTTACCGTTGTAGACACCGACGACGGAACCGATCATTTCGGGGACGATGATCATGTTACGCAAGTGGGTCTTGACAACAGAGGGCTTTTCGCCAGAGGGAGCATCAGTCTTGGCCTTGCGAAGCTTCTTGATCAAACCCATGGGCTTGCGCTTCAAACCACGTTGGAAGCGTCTGCGGGCACGGCAGTGAACCAATTCCATGAATTGTTCAGAGGACAAGTCCAAGAGTTGGTCGAGGTCGACACCACGGTAGCTGAACTTGCGGAAAGTACGCTTGCGAGCGGATTGTTGTTGATCAGCCTAGACAAAGAAAAAAAAAGGAACGAGATGGGTAAGTCGTCGATGAATGGAGCATGTCGTTTTTGGTCGGATCCATCCGTTTCTTTTTTATCCATCCATTCATGTTGCTTCATGGATCCATCCATCCATGATCCTTCCGTCGGTCATCCTGCTGTTATCTATATCCTCTCATCATCCAAACGGGTGTCAAGTTTACTCACCATGATAAACTAAAAAAGTAAAGGAAAGAAGAAAAAAAATAAAAAAAGCGCCAGTGCAAGCCAAGAAAAAAAAATGGCGGTGGTGCCTGCCAGGCGGAATTGAAAATCCGCTGCCTTTTTTTCTTTCTTTTTTATAGCAGGTGGCCATTCTTTTCTCTAAACAATCATTCGCCATGGGAAAAAATGTCGAGACTGCCATGGTCAATCCGTTTTATAACGACAATCAAGTCCATGCATTAACTCGGAGCGAAGAAGAAGCATGTTTCAAGGAACTCAAGGAAAAGGCGCTTAAGAAATGCGACGATTATGTCAAAGGTAGGCAACGGGACGTCCTTGCTTGGCCTGACCTCTTCTTCAGAATTCGTTAGCTGCAGCAAAGAACATAATGTCACTGTCATGTGGACCTGCCGATCAAAACTCAAGACCATGAACACATGTTTGAATGAGTGGTGAGTCCAAACGTGACCAGGAGACCGACGGAGCACTGACCCTCGTCTTTGGTAGGACCTCGCGAGAGCAATTAGACAAGCTCAAACTGGACAAATTGAGGGCAAAGCGTGCTGCCATATCTAATGCATAGAACCATTTATATCATAGTTTGTGGAAAGCATAAAAAAAGCTGTCATGAGTGTGAAACATGAGTGCCAAATCGAACAGAGTGTATGGAGCCGGTTCTCACCTGCAAAGGGCGCCTGATTTAAGCAGATGATAAAATAATCACCACGTAACCAAGATCCATTGGTAGTGTATAGACCTAAAAAAAAAGCTGTCCATGAAAACATGAGCTCACGTAAAACAATGGGAGGTCGGACGCTGTTGCCGAGGACCAGCAGGAGCTGGCCGTGCAAGACGAGAAGGCAGGTTCCAACGTTGAGCTAGCAGTCCAATCCATGTTATTGGATGCACAGCCATCCCCATCCCAAAATATGCAGCAACTTTTTTTATCCAATCATGCCACCTTGGTCAATTGCAGCAACGCGGTCACCGCTGGCCCTCCCAGAAATGGAGTGTCTAGATAGAAGAAGAATACATAGTTTAACTGTCTTCTTGAAAAAGAAAAGCCTCGCTTCACTTGGAAGATACTCATCCGTGTGCAGGGCCAGAGTGAGTGGACGAGACTGGCGTTCCAATAGGTGTAAAAGGTCGATGTCCGTGCGTCCAGCTTGCATGTCCTCGGATTCTGGTACCGCCACAACCAATCGTTGCCTCATCAAACGCCACAAAGGCAGGACCTTGCTCTTGAGGTAGGGAACCATGGTGCTGTCGTCGTACGATCTTCAGAGGACTGGAAAGGGAAGAAAAAAAGTGAGCACTAAAAAAACCAGAGGTTGCCCAGTGGATCTGGAAAAACGATGTCATTGGCTCGCTCGTCTTCGGCTCTTCCCTTTTCACGGTATTTTTCCTCGTTTCATTTTTTTTTTTTTTCGTTTCATTCATTGGGCGCTATGCATTCGGTGGTCAACGCCATTACTGACCCACAGACGTATGGCACTGTATTGGCCATATACAAGTATGTACCTGTGTTCTTCTTGGTGGCTCTGCTAGTGGTCGATGCCCCCTATGGTAAGACATGCGCTTGTCAAAAACAGCAGCGGCAGACGAAGATTCATTTTCTACGTAGGACGCTTTGGAGCGAGCTTTGGTTTCGAGTTTGGATTTAGCAAAAACACAGCAAAGGTTGCATGGGTGACGATGGAAATGGCATCGCCGCTGGTGTTGTTTGGCACCATCTTTTTGGTCCGATCGTCCTCTCCAGTCGAGTTGGCATGGAGCAGCGGACAATGGCTGTGCGTGACGCTCTGGGCGGGCCATTACTTCAATCGAACAGTGATTCATCCTTTACTGTGCAGCTCCATGTCGGCCATGCATATCTTTACCTGGCTGGTTGGCCTCGTCTTCAACACCATCAACGGCTACTGCAATGGCTATTGGCTAGCCAGCCACCCGTTCTCCGTCGACCAACCTCGCGTGCAACTCGGGCTGTTGCTCTGGAGCTTGGGCTGTGCCTCGAACATCTATCACGACCACTTGCTGTTTGCCCTCCGCAGCTACAAGGGCAAAAAGCGCCAAACTGGCCGCCGCTACATGATCCCGGTGGGCGGCCTGTTCACTTGGCTGTCGGCTCCCAATTACATTTCAGAAGTGGTGGAATGGGTAGGATTCTACTTGATTTGTGGCAGCCAGCCGGCCCTGCTGTTTGCTCTCAGCACCATGGGCAATCTCTTGCCTCGAGCCTATCGCACTCACCAGTGGTATGGACGACAATTCCGTACCTATCACACCTACCATCGCAAAGCACTCATTCCCTTTGTGTTTTAACGGGTGCCACCTAACTTTTTTTTTCAGCGTTGCATTTTTCAGTTTTTTTTTTAAAATTTTATTGCGATCTAATGGCCTAATACAAGTAGGATATTATTACAAGCTGTGCTGGGGAGAGGGTGGTCATCCGGTCGAAGAGATCGTATGGCCGGCTTCGCGTGTCGCTTTCCTTCGCTTGGCAGAGCGCTGGCGAAGGGTGGCACAATGGTATCGATTCCACATGTCCTTTGGGTGGCGCTTGCTGGCCATGGTGTTCCTGACCTTGGTCATGTCACCGAGTTCATGATACAAGGAGACCAATCGGTCTTCCTCGCTCTGGGTCCAGGGGGAGCGGTCGTACTGGGGATCCAGTTTATAGCGATAGTGCTGCGACAGGTGACGGGCGCTGCGGGGCGAGTTCATGGCTTGCTTGATCTTGAGAAAGTCCTTGTCGCCGAGGTGGGCAATGACTTTCAGCATCAGTTCATCTTCATGCTTTGAAAAGGTGCCTTTGACGGTTGGGACCAATTGCCAGCGGAAGCGCTCAAGACATTGTCGAGGCGTGCGGGAGCCCATGAGGGCAGAGATTTGTTCCCAGTTGCCACTACCACCAACGGTATCCATGATTTTGTCGAATTTGAGCTTTTCCTCGTCAGTCCAGCGGCCGCGATTGAAGCGAGGATTGATCGAGTGGAACCAATGGTTTCGGAGTAAAGGCAACGGACGAGGCTTTGGCATTTGCTGCTGGATGGCTACCCAGTCGATTTGATTTTCGTCAATGATCCCTTTGGTCAGTTCTGTTAGCTTGCTGATTTCGTCTTGTTCAAATGGACCGCGATAGAGGCTGTTGTCGAAGAGGAGTTTGCAGCGATTGAAGATGGTGACGACTGGGCGGGTGGGGAAATAAGTCTTGGTGATGTAAGAGTAGGCGGGCCCGTGTTCTTTGTAAGCCTTGAGCAGCAGATCGGTGTCTTCTTGCGTCCACTGAATGCGGGATCGGCCCTGATTGCCAATGTGTGCCAGTCTGGTTTCTGCGCTGATATATCGTTGCGCTTGGTATCTACATTCTAGTCTACATGATGACAAGGCTGTGGCAAGCGACTTTAACATGTTTTCTTCTTCCAGATAAACAAAAAAATGAGAAAAAAGACCAGCTGCCGCGGGCCGAGGGATTTGCCTTTTTCATATGCGTTGGCCCCATTTTTTTTTTCTTTTCTTTTCTCTCCTTCTTTTTCTTCGTCACCTCTTCTTCTTTTTTCTAATTGACAGTAGACATTATTGTGTTTTTTTCTGAGAACATGTCCACTAGGTTAGTTTGTAACAGAGAGGATCAGATGGGCTCAGGCAGCTTATACCATCCATTTTTTTTTTTAATTTGAAATCAGCAAAACCATGAACACGACACTCAACACCGTTTTATCGCAAGTCAAAGGTAAATGACACAGACAGCAAGACAATGACTCACTTGGTTCTTCTGTCAGAAAACCCTTTGAATTGGGCCTTGCTTGCAGTGCTTGCCTATATAGCAAAGTCGTATGCTCAGTCGTCCCAGCCTGCTAAGCTGGAAGCTAAGCACCCGCCTGTGTTGCTGTTCAAAAACTACACCCCTGTCGACCTGTTACCTTTTGATGGCCTCAACAAAGAACACGATAACCGTATCTTGATGGGCGTCAATGGCAGTGTATATGATGTGACCAAAGGCGCCAGTTTTTACGGTCCAGGTACAACCCACAGAGATCGGCAAATGGGAAAAAAAAATCAGTGCTCACCAGATCACCCTTTTTTTTATATTATGTAGAGGGTCCTTACGCTAATTTTGCTGGTCATGATGCCTCTCGTGGGCTTGCCAAACATTCTTTTGATAAGGAAATGGTATGTGATCCCTACGGGCCTATCGACCGCTTGGAAGATCTCAATGCCGATGAATGGGACGCTTTACGTGAATGGGAGCAGCATTTTGCTACCAAATATTTACTGGTTGGCAAGTTGGTGGAAAACGAAGCTGAGCGATGATGCTTTTGTTATGCCCTTAATTTGGTAAGTCAGGATGGCCAGAGGTAGTCATGTGCTCCCGCAGAGTTATAAAACGGTTGTCTCACTTTTTTTTTTTCACATTTTTCACAGTAGACCCTTTTCCTTCTCTCTTTCACTCCTTCACCCTTCTCTTTGTGTATCTCTGCTGTACCGACTCCTCTTATTTTCTTCTGCTTGCCTTGTATGTGAATAAACCCTATTGTTGTCAACGATGACCGACGACTTGTTCCAGCCTCACACCTGTGCCTTGAATCGACTACCTGACGAACTTTTACTACAAATTCTAAAGCACCTGGCAGTCCAAGACCTTTTAAAATTAACTGGGGTAGGAAAATATCTTCTTTGGTATTTTATCAATCTGTCATGTACCCATTTGACTTTTTTTATGTTTCCAGATTTGCCGAAAATGGTATCACTTGGTCTATGAAGGAAGTCTTTGGCAGACCATCGACAGTCAACCATTTTACAAAACCATTCCTGGCGACCAATTGATGAAAATGGGCGTTGCCGCCGGCCCATTCCTTAAAGTGGCCAATTTCAGGTGAGCCATAAAAAAAAAGGAATGACAACCCGTCTGGCGATGGGATCATTGGCGGGAAAAAAAAAAAGGAGGTGAGAGGAATGCATGGCATTCATTCGTTTTATTTTTTTTCGGGGATCAGAGGTTGTGTTCAGCTGACAGGCTATATGCTGCGAGCATTATCAGACTATTGTCATCACGTGGAAGACTTGAATCTTCAAGACTGCCGAGGGTTATCAACGGCCAGCCTTGCTCGCTTCCTCAGCCGAGCCACCCGGATGCGATCCTTGAATCTGTCTGGCCTGGAAAGTGTCAAGGACACGACCCTTCATATCATTGGCCAATCACAACCACTGCTGACGCGGCTCAACGTGAGCTGGTGCCGCAACATCACAGGCCGTGGCATCCAAGCCTTGGTGCAAATGGACGACTGGGATCAGGAGCTCGACATGGTTGCCGCCGTGCTGTCCGCCTCGACCCCTCTTCCTGGCCGAGGCTGTTGTCGTCTCCAAGTCTTGAAAATGAATGGCTGCGCCTTGGTCAACCAACATACCCTCATGACTCTGGCCATCTTCCTGCCCGACCTCCAACAACTGTCCTTGGCAGCCTGCTCTGGTATCCATGGCAACGTCTTTTCTGCCTTTTGCCAGGCCCTCTCCTCCGCTAAAGACCAACGACGGCGTCACTCCTTTGCCTCTTCCTCCAGTGCCGCGCGTCACTACCCCCGACATCACCAACCGTACTCCAAGAAAAAGCCCGCCTCCTCCATAGATCGTCCCTTGCACACCCTCTGGCTCGACAAATCCGCCGCATCCCTCTATACCTCTCTCCATACCGCCTTTGACAGCCTCCTGACCCACATCAACTTGTCCAATTGCACCCGCCTCAGCAACGCTGCCCTGCAACAGTTGGTCGATTATTGCCCTGCCATCACACACCTGGAATTAGCAGGCTGTACTTATCTATCCGACGAGGCGTACATGCATTTGGCGCCCCGGCTACCCGCCCTGACCCACCTGGACATCGAAGGCAACGTCAGCATTACGAACCAGACCGTCCGGGCTCTGGCGAACCACACTGTTCATCTGCAACATGTGTGCTTGTCCAACTGCGTGCTTATCAACGACGAAGCTGTGCTCTACTTGGTCCTGCATGGCCAGTGTCGTCATGTGCTACAATCGCTGGAATTAGGCTTCACCGCCATCACCGACCATTGCCTAGATACCATTGCCTCGGTCCTAGTTGACCAGCACCAACAACAGAAACAAAGCCTCGCCTCCGCTTTCTCGTCCTCGTCCTCCTTACCGTTCCCCTCTGAACCTTCGCCCGATCCGACCCGCCGTGCCTCTACAGAAAGCGATGCCACCTTGATGCCGCCCATCGCTTTCCATCGTCCCCATCTCACCCTGGAGGTGCTGGACTGTGCCCACGTCACCGAAGCCGGCGTCCGCAAAGCCCTGGCCAAAGCCGCACCCTTTCTCACCATCAAAAACTTTTATTCTTGGCGTGACGAGCAACGACAATTGCAGTCCTCGCCTTCCGAACCCACTCCTCGATGGCACTCGCCTACCCCCCGACCCAGGCATCATACGCGATCGCCGCAAAACTGTATCATTCTTTGATTTTTTTTTTTTTTTTTTTGCACAATAAAGGTGTGCTGGAGATCACCCTTTTTATTTACAGCCGAGTTGGTTTGTTATGGGTCATGAGGATGAGTGTGTTGGCTGGAAGCATCCTTGACCCGTTGTAGGCTGTGCTGATTGCCATACTTCTTGGCATCCATTCTTGCGCGGCGCAAGTCTTCGGCGCTCTTTTCATGATGGGCATCCAAGGCTCTTATCCAGCGAGAAGCAAAGGGGGTATACATAAAATTGGTGGCTGCCAGAGTGACCATGACCCCAGACAGGATCAAAAACATAGTGAGATTGCTGGTGTAGCGAGTGTTCTGATGACTGGACCAAGGACCATCTTTGTAGGTCACGTTGTCGCCTGGCACATGGTCAGTGGGGGTCTTGCCCCCCGTTTTGGGGGTTCCCCAGGGCCCAGGAGCACCGTTGAACGGCGTCTCCCAACCTTCTCCAGTGTCTAGGTATCGCTGACGTTGATAGGGGTTCTTCAAAAACTGGTAGGCCTCCAGAACTTGTTGGAATGCCTTGGCATTGCCTCCAGGTTTGGCATCAGGATGCAGTTGCTTGGCCAGAATGAGGTACTGCTGCTTAATGTCGGTGCTTGTGGCTGTTCTCTTGACATTCAAAATGTCAAATGGGCTCCGTCGTCTTGCGCTATTGCTATACCATCGATAAGATCGCCACATGGTGATATAGAAAAAAGGCGTATTGAAACATTTTCACTCCACTATGGAAAAAAAGAAAATTCCGTTACCAATCAGAACTTGTGTAAAGTGTTGGCTAAAAACACCAATTACCGGATAAAAGCATTAAACGCGTTCTTGCCAGAGCAGACGGTAACCCTTTTTGCGGGGTTGCTTTGGTGAATAAAAATGAAAGCTAAACGATAGGAGAGGTAGGAGGGCGTCGGCGTGGGCAAAAGGCCAGGGGGCGTTGCTTGTGTTGGAAAAAGTGTTGACCAATGGAGATCATGTTGCAAGCTGCCATGACATCCCGGTCAAAGATGGCCGCACAGGAGCTGCAGCGCAGAAGTCCATAAATCTTGCCCCCATTCATGACTGGGGTTTTGGTTGGGCCATGGCAGACAGAGCAGAGCTGCATAAAGAAACAGAATGAGCCACTTCGTTGCGGTTGCCATGCCTTTTTTTTTCACCCACCTTGCTTGTTTTGAAGTCATTCAGTGAGATAACAGCAAGCTTGCCCTGACGTTGTCGGTTTTCCAATTGGTCAAACACCAGGGAAGACGAGCCAGGAAGCTGCTTTTTGAGCGGGGCGGCGACCTTCCGGCCCTTGAGGCCATCACCAAAGAGTATTAATGGAACTCTTTCGCTGGGAAACCTTGTCACACCGTGACGAAGACGTGTGCTTGGCTTCATTTGCGGCGCAGGTCTACAACAAAAAATAAGCCCGCCTGGACCTCTTGAATACTACGACGACTTGCCTCTTTTCTTCCATTTCATTGATCAGATCAATGCGGTGGTCACGGTCCAGGTCGCGTTGGGTGCGCTTGGTATGTAATGTTGCTTCCCATAGATCCATCGTCCCATGCAATATCAAACCAGCACTGCATTTCAGCAAATCTTCGATCTTCGTTATTGCCATGTCCATTGCAGCAAGGTGTTTTCGCATCGCCTCCTTGGCCTTGCTGATCCTGATGGCCCTTTTCTTCCGAGCTTTCTTCTGACGCTTGCGCCGATTGCGGTGGGTACGCTTACGGTGACCGCGCACATTGCGCTGGGACTTGACATACTTCTTGGACAGGCCAGCAAGAACACTGGCAACGTATGCCACGCCCCGCTGACGCCCTCTGTAAGCATTGAAGCGGTCGATGGAGTGCTGGAGGCCATAAAAGTCGAAAAAGAGCGGGAGACGATCAAGCAGGTACTGGATTCGTGTGGCATATTCAGTGGGGCTGGTGGTTTGGTGGGAAGGGATGGCGGCTTCCATCTGATCGAATGGTATTTGCTGACCTCGGAAGAAGTATGTTGTGGAAACCTTGCGTCGTTCCAATTGTTGGATTCGTCGCTGCGTTCCACATTGCGAGCGGTATTCCTTTGCAGAAACTTTGATGACTCGGTAAGGCAGATGGTGAGACTGGGGGGTCGGGGTGGTAGGATCGGCATCGTCAATCATAGGCATAGAGAGATTTCCTTGTTCCATATCTGTGCTGCCAGTGGCGTTGTCAAAGTCCCTATGTTGATGTGCAGGCTGAGCAGTACGAATAGGACATGGGGTGTCGATAGCCATTTGTTCTTCGTCATTATCGTTATCGGGTTCACCTTCACTTGCAGAGTCTTCGTCATCCCGGGTTTCAGGGAGCATAGAAAGTGGATAAGGTGTGCCATAGCTTCCGGTGACGATGGCACGGCGGCCTGGATCGACGGCGACCATGTCGAAGCGTTCTACCAGTTCGGTATCCCAGTGGTCCAGGCTGGGCAGCTTCATCGTTGGGCGATGCGTGGTTGGCAAGCGAACAAATTCAAAGCAGCACGAAACGCCATCACACCAAATGTGGCAAGCAAACAGTGGACGGTTGTATAGTATACCCTCAAGCATGTCCTGGACACTAGGTGAGAAGAAGAAGAAAAAAGTTGGAAGTTGTTCTTTTTTTTTTTTTTTTGGTGTCTGCAAAACTTGCCTCCCGAACCCAGGCTCGCCAAAGTTGAACTTCTCCATGTGGAACACCTTGAAAAACATGGGCAAGGCATGGATGAATGCGGCGTCGGGTACACCAGAGTTGTCGTTGTTTGTTTCAATGGCATCGCATTCGGCTAGATATTTGATCGTGTCGGGTAAGATGGGGATGAATCGGCGTCCAAAGTGAGGCTCAGGAAGGATGGTAAGCTTCGGGCATTTTTTAGGGTTGGCATTGGGCTGGCACTTGTATTGCTCGTAGTGCTTGTTGATGTTGATGTAGACAAGCAAGGCACTGCTGGGGTTTCGGGACAGGGTTGTCGACGTCAATTTGCCAACGTAGTGGGGTTTCAAGGCCAGTGTTTTCGCCTTCACACTGGCAATGGCCGCTTCTTCGGTAGACACACCAGGGACATTGCTTGTGGCCGATCCAGGTGTGACCCCTGATTGAGGATGGGAAGGTCTCTCTGCAAAGCTCGTGTAGATATCATCCACCTGCCGGTCAATGTGAGGGATCTGAAAGAGACAAAAAAAAAGTCAGAACATATCCCTTGGTTCTTTTTTTTTTTTATAAAACCTATGCTGAGATCCGTGATGGCAAAGGAGAATCGAATAAATTTCTTGACCTTTTTCTCAAAGTCGATCACCAAACAATTGGAGTAAGCTGTGGCAAGTGTTGACAAACATGGCCCAAAAGTACCTCCATGAAATTTATGCGGGTGGTGGAAATGAAGGCTGCGATCATCAACAGGGATGAGAAGGGCTGCACTGTCGAGTGGGCTCAAGCCTTGGTGGTCGTTGGGGCTGTAGGTGATGTTCGGGTGGTCACGGACGAACTGGTTCCAGTGAGGCAGGAAGGTGGGAGGAAGGCTTCGTAGGACATGAGCGTTGGTAATCCCTGGTCGACGCGGGTTGCGGGGATAGACGAGTTGCGAGATGGACAGGAGACCGTTCTGGCTGATCATGATGCTTTTAAAGTCAGACGGGTGGGTGAGAGCGAAATGGTTGAGAAATAATTGGAGGCGGAAAAGGATGTTCTTGTTGCAGGCGCTGGTCGACTCTATGTTGCGCTTCAAAGCGAGCTTGAACGGTTGCCGGACGGCATCTTCAAAGCTTTTTTTTATCGTGTAGCGCTCACCACCTGGCATCATTTCGTTGATGTAATCCTTCTTGTTCATGCGATAGTAAGGACAGAGGCGGCTGGCAGACGAACAGTGTCCCATTTGGCCGCATGTGGCACACGGTCCCACAGCATCAGGATTTCGCTCATCTTCTTGGCGCTGCCGTCTCCCCTCGGCGCGATCGTTTTGTTCCTGTTGTTGGGCACGTCGTTGTGGCATGGGCCCAGTTTCCCGTCCTACGAAGATGGGTAAAGAAAAAGACATGATTGAAGTGATGGATGACTTACGTTTGCGATAGATTTTTGCTTGTGACCAAACAGTGTAGAATTGTTCGGTGGTCATCCAAGCTTGGCCCAACTGATCAGCCAACGCCCGGCGGAAATCTTCTTCAGGGATGTGGCACAGAGTTACGTAGACGGCTTGAAGAAGCGATTGCATCAGGGAAAGATAGAAATAAAGAAAAAGATAGAAGAGCCTAGATAAACAAACAAAAAAAAGAATCGCGTGTTGCGGATGATCAAACCTTTGCCAATGCCAGCGAGAATGACCGCCAATCACATCCTTAGCCCTTTTTTTTACTACGTACCTTTCTTTTTGAAATATAAAATGAAGTAGCGTACCATCAATGATAAAGGTAACACTCTTTGCCTATCTCTATTGCTCATTTTACCGTGCTTCTTAAATAAAAAAAAAATTCAGGCCCCAGAGTCATACTCAGTTAAACAAAAATGCTCCAGATTGAAGAAATTGCGACTATCCATACCATTCTGTCTATTTCACGCACGCCTCTCCCTATGCCTTACCATGTTTGGTCTATAAATCCAAGGTGGTAAAAATAACATGCTTTGCAGAAAGATGCGACAAATTCTTTTCTGCAAAGCGGATCATGTTAGTGCGCTTAGTAGCGCATATGCAACTGGCTATGTGATTGGTTGCACTGTATGGGCGGAGACACAAGATGAAATCCAGCCAATCAGTGTTGCTTTCCAGATAGAAAATGGCTTTTTTTTTTTTTTTTCATTTTTCATTCCCTCTCCTCTCTTTCTTACGATTCCCTTTTATTCATTCCAGCATGCCTCCTGACACCACGATTGCCACGCCTGCCACAGATGCTTTGGATACCAAGAAAGAAACTTGGATTGACCAAGTGATCAACACTACCCGCTTCATTGACATTGAGGTCGTCTCGACCGATTTATTTGAAGGTGCCTGGAAAGTCGTCAAGGCCATTTTCCCTGCGTGGAACAGAGACCAAGTCAAGTTTGTTCAATGCAAGGATGGCATCACCAATCAATGTAAGCAATGAAAAGCTGAAGAATTCTGTGACGCTTTTAAATCCTGATCCGGCCTTTTCCCCGTATTTGTTTGATAGTGGTCCGAGTGACCGAACTTTCACAACAGTTCTCTGTCTTGGTACGAGCCTATGGCCGAGGATCTGAACGTATTATTGACCGACGACAAGAAATCATTGTAAGTCAGGTCAACGGTAGTGGACAAGAAGGACTCACTCGTCGCTTTATTTTAAGAACTTGATTACACTGTCGCAAAAGGGACTGGCTCCACCATTGTATGCTCGCTTCCGCAATGGATTGGTATATGGGTTTATCGAAGGTCGGGTATCACATGTGAATGATCTCGGCAACCCCAAGATGGCAAGCTGGATTGCGACTCGCTTAGCTCAGTGGCACAAGGTCGAGCTACCCAGCTCGTCGGATCAGCCCGTCACTCGTGATCAGCAGCTGTGGAAAACGATGCGGTCCTGGTTACAGCAAGGTACATCCATAAGCTACAAAAGATAGGTGACACAGGTGCCCATTGACCACGTTTTCTCTATAGTGCCTGAACGTTACAGCGATCCCAAAACTCAAGCCGCCTTTGAAAAACACTTCGATATGAAATACATTACGGAAGAGGTAACATCACACCGCACCCCTCCTATCCTCACTCTATTTTTATTCGCTTCTAGCTGGAGCAGCTGATCCAGCAATTGGAAAAGTTGGATCCACAGGTAGTGTTTTCTCATAACGATCTCTTGTATGGCAACATCATTTTCAATGATGACAAAGGTAGGACAAGTTTCACACGTGACCTCTTTTTTTTTTTTTGGAGCTGACCCCACATGTCTTCATGCTCAACCTTTTCACTTTTTCTTTAAATAGAGGAGGCTGCATTTATTGATTATGAATATGGGTGCTACGGCTTCCGAGGTTTTGACATTGGCAACCATTTCAACGAATACGCCGGCTTTGAATGTGACTACTCGCAGTACCCCAGTCCCGAATTCCAACGCGAATGGCTCACAGGCTACTTGACGGCCAGCCACGACGGCAAAACCCCCGAGGTAAGCGAAGTAGAACAGCTGTACAGTGAAGTCAATGGGTTCTCTCTGGCCTCGCATTATTACTGGGGTCTGTGGGCCTTGCTGCAAGCCATGGTGTCCGACATCGACTTTGACTATATGGAATATGCTGTGCTGCGATTTAACGAATACGAAAGGAGAAAGGAACAAGTCTTGACCTCGCTGGCCGTCTAAACGTGAAGGCCTCTGCTTGGCCAAGGCGCGCGTTTCTATTTTAATAAAGTTCTTCATTTTTTTCTTTTTTTGATCTGATTGAAGCAAGGGCAAATAAAAATAAAATGAAAGAGAAAGAATCAAGTATGCTTCCATTTGATGGAGATGCTGCCATGACTGAACTGGCCGATCTTTTCAAAGGCTATAAAAAATAAAAAGAGCATGAGCCACTGTCGAGGGCTTTCCTACGGGGTTTACCTGCTGGGCTCAGATCCACGCCGCCGTCTTCACAGGTGTCGCAGACGTCGACGATGGTCACGTCCACAGTGTTGCCGGTGGGGCCGGTCACTTGCACGGTTTTACCACAGTTGGGGTTGTCCGACGTCTTGGCACCAAACTGCTTTGTGTTCAAGGCAGCAACAAGGTCCTTGTTGGACACCTTGGTTCCGCACACGTTGCTGCGGGTTTCAACATCGTAGTAGGTGCCTTGGCCGGTGAGGAAGCCGTCGCCAGGGTCGACGGTGCTTGTCATGCGGATGTTGCGAGTGATATCAAAATCTTCGTCGTGGTAGCCGCGGTCCACAAACACAGTGCCTTTGAGCATGGGGTTGGTCCAGTCAATGCCACCGTTGCGGTTGTACTGAACAGGGTCCAGCTCGGAACCGGCAGGGATGGCCATGCGCCGGCGAGTGGCGGCATCGCTATAGCCAATGTCAAAGTAGGCAGGACGGTGGTTCATGCGTCGCGTAGCTCGGTTTCCTGTTCGGAAGTAGGGACTATCTTGTACATAGTTGTCATAGCCTTGGTCGGCCAAGTTGCGGCCATAGACTTCATAATCGTCCATCTCGCTGCGGAAGCCACGAGGCGGGTGGTTGTCTTCAGGATTCCAATAGCCGTACGTGGATCCATCACGGCCACGATAGGATTTCGTAGGTCCATAGTCATCTTAAAAAAAAACGAGGTTAGTTTGGCAATGGCTTTAAAAGGAGCCTTACCTTGGGTTTGAGCAGCTCTTGCCGCCATGGCCAATTTACGAGCTTGGGTAGGATGATGGTGCAAGTACATATCATTCAATTCCACTGGCGCACGGTTACCATGGGCCAAGCTGGCCATGGTAGCCATCAAAGCAAAGAACAAGACTGACTTCATGAAATATAGTACAATGATATATATTAAAAAAAAAAGAGAGAAAAGAAAAATGAACAGCCAAAAAAGGCGTTAAAAAAAAATAGGCAGGGGCCGATCCGCTGTCAAAGCCTGGTTTTCTATTGGCGGCTGTTTCAGAAAAGCGTGGGCTCTCCGCCATTTGGCGAATGAGGCAATTCAAAAGCTGACTTTTTCTTTTAGATGCCTTTTTTTTTCTTGGCTTGTTTCAAACCGCTCACATCACTTCATGGCTACCTTGTACAGGAACTTGAAAGTCTCCATTTTACCCCTTGTTCAAATGCACGCCTGTAAAAGCGAGCACTCGGCCTTTTTTTTTTTTTGCCTTACTCCTCGTGGGTTGCTTGTCGTATGAAGCCACAGTCACCTGCTAATAGACAGCCAAGGATGGCAGGTCAACTTCTTTTTTTAACAGAGGAGCTAGGGTCTTGGCCGCTACGTAGAATGGACGTGATCTTGACCTGAGGTAAGCTGAGGAGTGCTTTCATTGTAAGAAAAAGATAGTTCATATCTGTTTTGGCGGTCGTTGACCGCTGTAACCTTGGGAGATGTCAAGGCAAAGGCTTGCCTTTTTGAATTCCGGAGACACTGCGCCTTTGCAGCCCAAGAGAGAAAACGGGTCAGCTTGCAAATGTCGCGCGCACAAACTGAGGACGTCTTTGATGGGGTGAATGGCGCGTAGAAAAAAAAACGACCTCCGTCCTGCAAGATGGTTTATGAGGATACCAGCGGCGCAACGGAACGCCAGGGATGACGGCTCATCATTTACATGTGCTCAGCTAACTTCATATTTTCTGATCCCAGGCGCAATCATCCGATCAGATTCTGAACAATCGATTCAACCTACCGAAGCAAGAGCAGTCTTGCACGAATCGATTGGTTTAGAAAGATGATAAAACCGAGGAAATAAACGATGGCCCGTCCCTGCTGGGCGTTACCAGTCTGCTTGTTGTAGGCGTCCTGGTGAATACTGGTAAACCCAAAGTCCCAGCGAGACGCGGGCTTCAACCAAGCTGGACGACCGCACAGGACAGCATGAACTTTTTGAGCCCAAGCGTGGGTCCTCTCTTTCTTTTTTTTTTTTCAGGCCACCCAGGGCAATCTGAACAAAATGAAACTTCAAACAGATTCACTTCAAAATTGTCGCATAACTAGCTTGGATCTGGTGAGGTTCCCAACAGCACAGGAAGATCAAATCTCGTAACCGGAAAACAACAGCCATTCATTGGCTTAAAGCCGATAGGCTAGCATAGTTGAGCCTTGCTATTGGCCATGGACGCCGAAAACAGAACAAAAAAATGAATTTTTTTGCCCCCCTTCTTCTTCTCTCAGTTCCGTATTTTTTTTTATTGGGACTCTTTGTCTATTCAACAGCTTGTTGATTTGTAAACAATGGAACAGGTAAGGAGCCAATGGATAGGAAATCGAGCTGTCATGCGAACAAAATCAAGAAAGCGATCCTCTGCCATTTTTTTTTTTGGCACAAGCTGACACCCTGCTCTCATTCGATAGTGGATATTCACAAAGGACGAGGTGTTGAATTCTCCTTCCATTACGCATGATGGACTGTCTGCAGCTGAAGAACAACAGACAAGGTCAAAGGGTTGCTTGTTCATCCAAGCCATAGGATGTCAACTTGGATTGTAAGTGGTAAACGAATGAAGAAGCAAGAGGCAGGTACTGACATGGTTTGTATTCGACTCTCATTTGTAGACCCCAGAACACTGTTGCTACCGCCATGGTGTACTTCCATCGATTTTATATGCGCTATTGTTTTAGTGACTTCAGCAGCGATGTAGGACAAGAACGAGTGGACGAGCTCAACCTCCCTTATTGATGATCCACGCCTCGGCTTTTTTTTATTATTATTATTCTTTCTAGTATTTGGCAGCAACGTGTATTTATCTGGCATGTAAAGTTGAGGAATCATCAAGAAAGGTGAACGACGTGGCTACCGCTTGTATGATGAATCGTTGTGTCCAGGACGCTCGGAACGAAGAGAAGCAAAAGGCAAGTCAATCAAGGAGAGGCAGATAGAATCCTGACAAAGAAAGGGGCTGGTTTTTTTTTTTAGGTGCATCAAGCTTTCCGAACCGCCACGCTTTGGCACGAACGTTTGCTGCTGGAAACCCTTTGCTTTGATTTGACCGTCGACCATCCACATCAGCTTGTTCTCGAATTTGCGAACGAATTGGAAGGTAAATGAGTTGCCTGTGGGTGTGATCTTGTCGCTCATTTTTTTTTTACAGCACCTGACAATGTAACACAGGCTGCTTTTGGCTTTGCTAATGATTCGTAAAGTCACCGTCTTTTTTTTTTAAAACGTGGGTGGGAAGGACACACTCTCATTTCTGTCTCTCTCTCTCTCTCTTAATAGCTTACGACGACCCCTATGCTTGATTTACGATCCTCAGATGATAGCTGCTGCATGTGTATTGTTAGGATATCGACTGTCAAGCGTCAGGTTACCACTCGGCGCCGACACGATTTGGGGCAAAACGTTGCAACAGCAATCTGACCTGCTGGCAGGTATGGCGTATTCAAAAAAAAAAAATCGGAAACGGGTCAAGATCTTATCTGGTTTTCTGCTCATAGATATCGTTGGGGACATGATGACCGTGTATTCTGACACCTCGGTAAGAAAGGACACTAGGCTACATGAAGTCGGTCACCGACTTTTTTTTTTTTCGTCACATAGATCGAGCTCTCTCCTAATTCAAATAGCCCGAAGACGAGACTGACACCATCTTCCTATTCTTCACCATCACACCGACGCACCAATGGCCACCACAAATCCTCCTCTCTTCGCAATGGTTACACGGATAATGCGAGGCGCCCTCAAACCACCACCTCCGAATCTTAATACCCACGTCCTTTCTACCTTGTACCATAATGTTTTACTCTATCTCAATATCTCTATTGTATTGCCATCTTTGTCGTACTGTTCAGCAGTGATGTTCCCGGCTCGCATCAAATAAACAAAGCGTCGTCTCTCCCAGCGATGGACCCCGTCCCCCCCGCTCAGGGTACCTTCGTCGATGAAAAGTTGTCTTGTTCCGTCGTTTGTCTCTGTCTCGAAATACTGCATCCCTACAATGTAATAAATAAGTGCAGCGCTGCCTAAAGGGCCGACGTGTCATCATCTCCATCGCCACGCGATGGCTTTTGCAGGCTGAGGCCCATACAATCAATATCACCCGCACACACACACGCACATCCATCCTCTCCCGATTGACAACACACTGCGCGTGCACCCGGGCACTTGAGGTGTGATGGTCAGTGGCTACATTGTTGCCAGATCTTGTTTGCTCACAACGTAGCACGATTCTGCCCAGAATGGTTTGCAACCATAATATTCGTATCATCCAGGCACACCGCCCTCATCCAAGGCGTCGTCCATCACTTCGTTGTCGGTTATTTTCATCAAAGGCACGTTTCATGAATATTGATCTCATCGTTTTTCTGTTCCTCGACGATAAACGGATGAGGCCCAGTAGGCTCGTCATTACAATCTCATTCCATACGATTTAAGACGCTCTATTTTGCATATATACCTGCATTTTTATGGTCCAGCCCAGATCCTACCCTGATCGCCATCGGCTGGGCCAAGCCATTCCAAGGGTGACCATTGAACGATTTGAATACCCTATCGCGATTGCAGATCTGTCCTTGTTGACAGACCAAGTACACCCAAAGGAAATACCACTCTCACGTTCAATAGCTCCAAAAAAAAAAAAAAAGAAGAATAAAGTACATTCGCTTTTTTTATTATTATTAGGCTTTTACTTGTCGTGCTTTTTGGCTGGTCATTGTTGCGTCGTCGTCAGTGTTGTCAAACTCGTCAAAGTCGTCAAAAGCTGCTTCTTCATCATTTTCTTCCACAATAGCAAAACGGTTGGTCTTGGCGTTGGTGGTATGGAGAGGATTGCGAAATTCGTCGTCATCGTCCAAACCATGCTCTGCCGCAGAAAACATGGCTGGGCTATCGATCACCAGCTCATCCCTTTGGCAGTGAGAAAAGTCGATGAGAGGTCAGATGCGTCCCAGTCTCTGGTGACTTACAGCTCGTTACTTTCGTCTTGATCTTCCAGGCGCAAGGGGCGGGCGCCTTGTCGATGGTCGGGACGGCCGAGCCAGCCTTTCATACGGTCGACCATGCCACTGCTGTCATGGGAAGGACCATTGCTTGTTTGGCGCTTGGGTCGGCAGTAGCAGCAGCCAAAGACCACGATAGCCAGGAAAAGAACCAGTGAGCCATAGGTGCCTTTGGATTTCATGGATGCAGTGAGGCCAGTAGCATCGACATCACTGGCGTCCATGTCGGCTTCCTGGGAGGTAGGTGGTTGTTGATCCGAGTGTTGCTTCTCGGCTTCAAACGGTGTCTCCATATCGCCTTTTTCTTCCACCGGGTCGCTGCTCGTGGTTGGAATGGACGAGCCCACAAAGGAAGGCTTGCCGCCTACTTGGTTGGCACCCACGTGCATAAATCGGTTGATCATGTCCAGGGTCTCCAGGGGTTTGTCGTACGGCACCATGTGGCTGCCGTCCTTGATCAGTACATATGTCAGGTTGCGTTCCTCAGTATAGTGGCCGACCACCTTGTCACCAATCACCCATTCCAAAGGCTGGGCCTTCTGCGCCATTGAAATAATAACGTGAGCGATGAACGAGCCTGCTGTAGAATTACCTTGAACCCAATGGCGCCGTTCCAGGTCATGTTGCCAATCATGTATTCCGTGCCGATATAATTGCAAATCAAATCATACTCCCCGCTAAACAAAAGCACTCTGATTTCGCTTATAATGCCAGGCATGAGCTAAAAAAAAAAAAAAAAAAAGTCAGGTAGTGCATACGCGGGTGATGATGTTACATTGAAAGCGGGCTTGCTTTGATCGCCAGCCAGAGCTGCGGACACGCCATGAGAACATTCTTCCCATCCCAACCCTTTCTTGCTAGCATGGATGGCATTGACTAAGCCTTGTTGCTACGAGTAAAGAAAAAGTAAGTGCTGTGAAGAACCGTTTGTTAAAAAAAAACATACGCGAAGATAGGTAGTGACGTCGGGGAGATCATAGGGCCAAGACATGCCACAGTCTGGGTAAGACTCATTGCGCAAGCGGATATCATACATGTTGATGCACACGGGGTTGCCTTCATTCTGACCATCGATCCTAGGAAGCGACCATCAATGTCATGCACATGCTTTTATCCAGCCAGGCAACTTACACTTTTTTGCTCGAATCAAGTATGTCATCTAACACCAGTTCACAGTTGCGATAGTGGATGGTTGAGGTGAGGTCCATTTCCTTTCGGCAACTGGCGAGATGGCGCTGGGCATCTTTTAACAGCGAGTCAGAGAAAAGGTTATTCTGGACGCCAAAGTCGTAATAAGCTTCGTACTGATGTACGGGGGAGATCCAGCCATTGCCGATGGCAATGCCTTGAAGGTTATACTGGTTATTTTTTGAAAAGAGGGCATTGTGAGTGCCTACGGATGGTTTTCAGCTTCTATTTACCTTTGCCTTTCCTTCCCGATTCAATAACAGCATACGATCGGCAAAATAGGGGATATAGGTCCCGGCAAAGCTTTCGCCGGCAATGTACAGCTATGAGAAACGAAATCGTCAGCAACAGTACGGTTAGAGTGCTGGTATTACCTCTTGCTCATTGAGAGATGGGAAGAGATCAAAGAGCTTATCCAAAAAGGTTGTGAATTCTTCAGACACCTGAGTAAAAAAAAAAAAAAAAAGGCGTAAAAAAAAAGGATTTGTTTGTCTTTTTTTTTTTTTTTACCTGGGTCATGTTATGCATGTAGCCATTGCCATCGCTAAAACTAAACCCAGTACCAACAGGTTGATCGACAAACACCACCGTCGCATGTTGGTTCCATCCACCGTCATTCAATTGTAATTTCAAGTCAGGCGTGACTCGGTAGGGCCCATTTTCCATAAATAAGCCATCCATACTAAAGAACGACACGTCAGTGACGGCCCATAGAAGTCTCTATTTAAAAGCAACTTACCTAGAACAGCCAGGCCCACCGTTTAACCAAATGATCTATTTTCACGCAAAAGAAGTACCCAGAGAAAGAATGCGCATGAAGCCATTGAGCAACGAAAAGGCGGGGCATGTCATTTTTTTTTCCGTTTGTTTCTTACCAGTCTCTTTGTAGGTGCATCATTGATAGCATCGATTTTCCAAAAGAAAATATTTGCATCGTGCTCAGCGGCAACTTGGATATGACTGCATGCCAAAAAGATGATGATTAGAGCGCATACGTAGAATGACAAGTCCATTACCCAGCATATTGCTCAAAAGGGATAGTGGAGAAATCCACTCCCGGTAAGCTGGTCACTTTGTACTTGTTTGCTAGCTCTAAGGAAATGAATGGTTTAGCAACTGATGAGGATGAACGAAAATGAAGATTACCTTGTTGTGCAGACACCCTTGAAAGTATCCAGAATGCTGATAACAAGCACACCCAAAGACCAGACGTTTGTGACAGCATATGAAAGAAATCAATCGAGAAAAAAAAAAAGAGGTAATGTTTTTTTTAAAAAAAAAGGGTAATGTATGTTTGGAGACAGATGAGAAAGATGAGAGATGAGGAACGAATCAAGCAGCCAACCGTTGGATTTGCCACCTCCAAACAACAAATTCAGCAAGGAAAAAAAGGAGTAACGAAGGAAAGGAAAAGGGGCGCTTTTTTATTTTTTATTTTTTAGCAGTAGGCGGTGTTTGAAAACGGCAGCATGATGGGAGGATCAAAAGGGAGGTTGTTTGTGCAACTCGCGCCCCGCCCAAGACTGTTGGATGATGGGGAGCTATTTAAAAAATAAAGCATCTGCTTTCTTTATTCTAGCAAGCCATAAAAGCAAAGAGACAACAATGGGAATGAACGTGACAAAAAGAGCACCTGTTTAAAGAGTGGGATGGGGGGGGGGCATTGGCAAAAAAAAAAAAAAAAACGTCTGAAGCTAATTGGGATAATGAATGGGATGGGCACAAAAAAGGGAAGAGGCAGAAAATGGATAATGAATGAAAGGGGATATAAAAATAAGTGTACAAGACCGTAAGAACAAAAAAGGGAATACATAGATAAAAGGAGAGAAGAGAAAAGGTATTAATTTTGCAAAAGCATGTGATCAGGACCATTCCAGACGCTGATGAGGACGGCTGTGGTCAGGACAATGGCAAAGCGGCACCATCGCCAAACAGCACGGAATAAATTACGCGCAGTGGATTGGATGCGGCCAGTAAAAGAGCGAGGTGTGGTGGTCAGGTCGGTGCATGGTGATGGGCGCGTCACCCAGCCCTGGGGCGTTCGGGGAGGGAGCAGCGACATGTTTGGGTAGAGCTGGTCACGTGGCAGGTCCAATGCATTCACCAGATCGCTATAGTGATCATGGTCGTCGTCCTGGCTCGTGGTTGAGTGAGGATGGGTGGCAGTGGAGGAGGAGGTGGCGTCGTCGGCGTCGTCGCTGTAAGGATCAGGGGTCATCAGGCTGGTTTCCAATCGATTGACAAATTGGATGGCTTCGTCCAAGGACTGTTGATCGACGCCAGCAGCTCTTGCGAGCATGGTTTCGAAATCAGCCACGGAGGCGGCTTGTGTCCAGGACGGCAGGTCTTGCAAGGACAGATGGGACAGGGACATGGGTAGCACGGAGGTGCTTTTTTTGCGGCTGCTGCTGGAGGAGGCAGACGAGGATTGGGGCCGGTGTGTGGGTGTGGAAGTGGAGGCGGTCAAGGCAGGCTGCTGCTTGCGCCACTCATTTTCGAGCTCGGCCAGGAGGGTTTGGCGGCAGCGGTCGCCCATCACGGTGTGGATGTCATCGCCGGCACAGCTTGGGGCGGGTGTGGTGTTTGCGGAATGGATGACGACGCCTTGGTCCTTGAGCCGTTGAAGAAGCGAGCGATGTTCTTCAACGGTGGCGTTCAGCTCGTCAATGTGGCGGAACTGGCGTTCATAGGCTGTTTTGAGCTGTTCATGATCATCACGTGTGAATTGGAATTGGTCGAATTGCGACTTGAGCTGGCACAGATCTTGCAGAGTGGAAGCCAGTTTGGTTTCGAGTTCTTGCTTGGATTTGGAGGCCAGATTGTTTTCAGACTGGAGGCGGTCGATCTTGGTGAGCAAGGTGTCTACGTCGTCGTCGTCGTCGTCGTCGGTGTCATAGCTTCTTGCGCTACTTGAGTTGGGGCTGGCACGGGTGCGACCGGCGTCGGTTCTTTTTTTCGAGCGGTCGAGGGGATGGGAGCGGCCGTTCATGGCCTCGAGTTCTTGGATCTTGTGGGTGGCCATGTCCAGTGTGCTGGTGAGATGCTGGATTTCGTCTTCCAGGGCTCGATGCTGGCGCACCTTGTTTTTGTTCATGACGGATTGCTCGTCCATCAGCGAATCCAGCTGGGCGGTTAGTTCCTTGTTCCTTGATTCCAGCACTTCAATCATGGCTTCACGGGTGCTTTGAGACGACACGAAGCCCATGGTGTCGTCGTCGTCTTCGTCGTCTTGGTCACTGTTGAATTCTTGTAAGCTTGCATCATCATCGGCGGTGTGGCTGGTCAATAAGGAGGACGAGGGCGTGGGTAGAGCATCAGGTAAAGGAGCACGTGAATGTGTCAGGAGCTGCTCGTATCGTTGTTTCATCGCAATATTATTTTCTAGGAGCGACTTTCCAATTTCAGCCGCAAGTAGCAGGTCTAGATAGGTATGTAGAGACAACAGCGTGAGTGTTGTTGTTCATGGGAGGACCATCAGCCGATGGGCATTTACCTCGCTCCTTGTCTTTCAGATTGTGGTAAGCATTCTTCAAAAGGGGAATGAGTTCTGCCGACGACTTTTCCGCCAGCCAAGACATGGATGACATGAAGGAATTAGTAGACATGGTGGGGGAAGGTGGAGCAGCCATCTCAGGTGCAAGATCAGGGCGGTGCACACTGATAGCAGGCGGTGTTATATGGCGTTGCATGGGTGGAAATGAATGGAAAACGAGAAAAAAAAAAAAAAGGAAAAAAGGTTTGCTGCCCCTTTTTTGAAGGTTCCCCGACTTTTTTTTTTTTTTTTTTTTTTTTTTGATGGTGCATGTGATTGTGAGTCCGATGTACTACCAACAAACATAGTTTTTATTTCTTGTTTTGAATCTGTTTTGGACGTATATTGAATGTTGAAACTACTCTACTTGTTGGGGCACAAGCCCAAGGAGCCCAAGATGTCGATTGGCGGTGTTCTCTCCAGCCTCTTTGGCTGTTACTGCTCTCCCCCAATTTGATCAGTCCAAGGCAGCCACGTCACACACAGACAACTCGGCCTCGTCCCTGCTTTGCCGTGACCGAAGAATGTTGGCAAAAGGGCGATCATTGGCACCGTCATCTACCATTGTTTCACGGCCAGCTTTTGCCCTTGCACGAGGCAAAGCCTTCTTCGCCCGACACAGGCTGCTGTTCTGGCTTTTTTCAATAAAAAAGTATGTTCGCGTTCCTGTTGGCCAGTCTCGAGGCTCTGCCGAGTCCATGGATTGGCCGTCCTTTGTGACACCTGCAACCTGTTCCCCACAAAAAAAAAAAAAAAACGTGCGTCATTGTCATGATTCATTTTCAGCTTTGCCTTGCTTCCCGCTGGCTGGCACTGATTTTCACCAACGACCTACGATAAAGAGGGAATAAAAGGCCCACGGAAGTACCAGCCGGAACATGGCCGAGGACACAGGGTCGTTGGGTAACGCTTGACAGTGTCAATGTAACCGATTTTGATAAGGACTGGGCGTTGAAGGGGAGAGGTCGCATGACCACGAAAAAAATGTTAGACAAGCTTGGGGCTGTCTAAACTGCATTTCATCGTCGTTGCACAATGTCAGTAAACACCTCCAAAGGCCACGATTACTTCCTTTCCCTCTGTGCCTTTGCTCCGGGGTTCAACAGCGAAAGGACACCCTCCGTGGCATTTCGCTTTGTTTCGCACCGCATCACCGGTTTAGGATGGAAAAGAGATGAATTCAAGTCCGACGAGATGCCCGTCCACAAGGTTCATTTTATTGTTCACTGGAGTTTCCAAACTTCTTGAGATGATAAACCCAGCGACGCCAGCATGCCAGCTACTGGGCCTTGCGCATCGGGCCTTGGCTTTTGGCCGCACACAGCTTGCACCATGGCATCCGGGCCACAGACAAACACCCGGCGTTGCCGTGGCTTTTCCTCAGGCGCGTCGTACGACTGGAGCATGGAAGAGATCATCGGCAGCGTCACTCGGCCTTGCTGTCCGGGCCAATCGGCAGGCGTTTGCTCAAGCACATAGACCACCTTGAATCGGCCAGCATGCTTCTCTGCTAGTTGATCAAGCTCAGTCTTTAGTAGGATGTCATGCTCTTGCTTGTTGGCGTACAGCAGCCAGATCTTGGTTGTGTCGTTGTCGTTGTCGAGGATGTGCCGGATCAGTTGGTACATGGGCGAGATCCCGGTCCCACCAGCAATCTAAAACAGCGGGTGTCAAACCTAGATGGCCCATCTCTTCATTTTTTCTTGGCTTACCATGCCTACTTCATCTAGGGTGTCGGGTTGGTATTGGTATTCTTCCACCATGGGGCCACGAATAAAAATAGGCTCCTGGAGAGGGTGGCCGGAAAGGGTGCGCGAGACCGAGCCGTTTGGGTACCGCTTGACAAGCAGGTCGATATAGCCGTCTTGATAGGGATTGGGGTTGAGTGGTGTATAGGGCCGCATGACCTGGATGGCGTCGTCCTTGATGAACAGGCAGGACGGCACAGGGTAGCTCTGGCCGGCAATCTTCTTGGTCCGGATGCGCAGCTGCACGGTGTCAGGCGACAGCTGTTTCTTGGCCAGGAGCTCCATGGGAATATACCAGTCGCTGTCGAGTCGTTCCTTTCGCTGTTCCGCATCCCATTGGTGCCATCCAATAAAGCCGATCGCCGTCGTAGCAAGGATCCCAGCGGGCTTTGCCCATCGCTGCGATCTTGCATGGCCATTCTGCTTTTGCTGCTGGCTTGTGTACGATCGCACCATGCTGCACCAGCGAGGCGAGCGGTGGATCCAATACTGGCATGTGTTGTTCATCCTAGGCAACATCATGGCTGCTACGAAATCCAAATGGGAGGAGGAGATCAACAAAAAAAAAAAAAAAAAAAAAATACCAGGGCTGGAAAGCCAGCGGTTGAATTTTTTTTTTTTTTTTTTTTGGCTGGGAGATTTGAGGTTGGAACGATTGTCAAAGCTGGCTGGGAGAAATCTGTCAAACAACTTGCTTTTTTCAGCACCATCCTTCATGAGTTGGCGGAGCCATGAAAAACTTGGTTTGATCGGTTTGTTTAAAGGTGTTGGACGAGTGGCTTTCTCTTGAAAGATGACCGACTTCCCCCTCCACACGATCAGCTTAGAGTTACCTGGGTAAGACTTCCTACATTAGCTCACATCAAATTTTGCGTACGAGTAGGAGTAGGAGTAAAACCTGATGAGAATGAACCGAGGTTAAAACCACAGTCCTCCCACACGTTGTGGCCACGAATCAGCATACGAATCTTACCGCACGATTGGCACAGCAAGGGAAGCCGGCGGTAGTACTCAACCATTCTAAAGAAATGGTATGATGCTTGCAAGGTCAGCGTGATTGAGCGTGGTCGTAAAAATTTGAGGCACCCAATCATGTAGTGGCAAATTTTACCGAGGCGACAGTGTTCAAAGTGTGCCAAAATGGTCTTTTTTTCTCACGCTTTTCATTTTCACAGCAGCCTACTGAAAGAAGGGCATACTTGATGAAAAGCGCCATCAAGGGCTTTTTTTTTTTTTAAAAAAAAAAACATCCCTCAGTGATCGACAGCCGACTATCTGTTGCAGTTCAACTTATCGTAGCCACGCTTTTAAAACGTAGCTGTCAAAACGCAAGCCCAGGCTTTCTTTCACGTGCGATTTGGCAAAGCAAAACTAGACAAGACAGGAAGAAAAATGACATAAAATAAAAATACCAGGAAAAGGAAAAACACTGCGCATCACGCTTTTGTGAGCCCACTGTTTGCTGAAGCAAATCATTGGACATTGTTGTGACGGGCAAAAGGGCAATGAAGAATAGGCTATTGCATAATGGTTTTCTTTCACACGTGAATTTTATTGTTTGCCAATAAAACGGGCGGCCCTGGCCAACCCCGCATTTTTTTCATTTTCTTCCACTTTCTTCCAACACAACAACAAAGAACAACCGATAACCATGGGTCTCGACGGTATTCATGTCCAAAGCGAATTCCCTGTGCAACTTCCTTCAAAAGAAGATCCTCAAATGACCCTCAGCCGTGAAGGCTCCTTGTTTATCTTGCACTGGCACCACAAGGACAATCGCTTCAACGTTGTGTCGTGCAAGGCGCTGCTGGAAGCTCTCCAAATCGTTGAAAACATCTACATCACTGCCGATGAGCCCGAAGAGATGGCCCTGATCACCACTGGCGATGGCAAGATCTTCAGCAATGGCTTGGAGCTGATCTACGCCGCCGCCTATCCTCCCTTTATGGACCTGTACTTCTCCGTGCTCAAGAAGATGCTTACTTTCTGCATCCCCACCATTGCCGCCTTGAATGGGTAGGTGGCTGCCAGCCAGGGTTTGCCCTCGACTGACTTTTTTCTTTTTTTTTTTTGTTAGTCACGCCTTTGCTGGCGGTTGTTTGTTTGCCATGACCCACGGTACGTACACCCCCCAAAGCCAAACGATTTATTCTAACGCCTCTTTTTTCTCTTTTCCATTCGATAGATTACCGTGTGATGCGCTCCGACCGTGGTTTCCTTTGCATGGTAGGGCGAAAAACGAAACGCTGGCCTATGGCTTTGGACTGACCTTTCCTTTGTAGAACGAAGTTGAATTTGCTGCTCCTTTGAGCCCTGGCATGAGCGCGGTGCTGCAATACAAGCTGACACCTGTGGTGTACCGTGACATGGTCCTCCGCGCCCACCGATTCCCTGCCAAGGAAGCTTTGGAAAAGGGCATTGTCGACCACATCGTGCCCGAAAACGAAGTGCTGCCTTTTGCCAAGGAATTGGGCAACAAGCTCGCTCCTCTGGCCAAGTCTGGTTCAGTGGCCTACAAGCAATTGAAGGATCAAGTAAGCCTGCATACTCTCTAAAGAGACCCAACCACTCACTTTCTTCTTTTCTTCGTAGATGTACAGCGAAATTGTCGAGCGATTGGGCCAACCTTATCACCGCTTGGCTGCCCGCATGTAAAAAATGACCGTCTTCTCTGCTCTCTACGTACTGCATAAAAAAAGGTGTACTTTTAGGAAATCACGGGGCTGTTTTATTTCTCTGTCAAATCAATAATAAGAATTAGGAGGCACCAGCCTGATGGCTTCATCCTGGTCATCAGCAAGTGGAGGCGGGCTGGGGGAGTCGGCAAACGGCTGGGCGGGGGACAACTTCATAAAAGAGTCCTGCTGGGAAACCGCGATGGAGGAGGAAACGGACGACGGAGTGGAGGACGACGACGTAGGCTGGATAGTCTGGGATGCGAGGGGTGAATGCGTTTGAGGAATGGCGATGGCAGGCGTGGTGGCTGGAGGCGGATGCGAGGGATGATTGGTATCGAGGAGAGAGCTATAAGGCAGGTTGTCGAACAAGGCCGTGGCTTGTTCATAGCCACTGAAGATCATTTCCGTCATGCCGTCATTCAACAGACCGTCAAGGTCCGAGGGCTGAGCGATGGTAGGCATGGACGAGGTCGGATCGGCACCGTTGGCGATGAGCGCACCCGGCGACGTGGCATGGGTGGCAGGTGGCGGTGGATGGTGGCCAGGGATATTCCAGGGCGAAATGGCTACGCTTTGCAGGAAATTGGTCGAGGAGATGACGCCCCGGGGCAACACCGACAAAAGCAAAGGCGATGGCAGATGAGGAGGCGGAAGTGGGGTGAGGCTGGCGTGCAAGGGAGATGTGGTGGTGGCTGGCATGGACGTGGGCAGCATGTGCGGGACAGTCGATGTTGGCGGCGGGCTGTGGGAAGCCACCGAGGACCGGTCGTGCTGATGCGGATGCGCTGATGGAGGAGGAGGAAGAAAGGGCGAAGCTGGGATGCGTGGTGTGCTGGCTGTGGCTGGCAAAGGCTCGGTGGGCTGGCGCGCACGTTCCAGAATCAGCTGCGTCATGCCCAGCTGGTTTTTGGAGCGGAACGCATCGGTGAGGACCAGTTTACAGCGGTTGGTCAGGTAGCGGTCCAGCAGGCGGTCAAAGTCCATCTTGGACATATACGAGCAGTTGGCTTCCTTGAGCACACGCATGGAGCGACCCAGGCGGTCTTTGAGGTGGGCCGAGAGCGGACGCAGTGCCATGGTCAGATCAAGGTGAATCGAGGCGGCCAAGGTCACCGACATGGTGAAGATGTTGTACACATTCAGCTCTTCGTGTGACTGGAGCATCTGGTCGGCAATGTGGATGATGCCGTCGGCGGCTCGGCGGCACACAGCCAGGCTGCTCTGCTGGTCAAGACCCGCCAGCCCCGATTGGTGCAAAATGATTTGAGCAGTATGGTACAAGATGCGGATGGTTTTGGCGATCGGGGCAGGCGGCTCGTCCTGAGCGGTGTGCTGTTGCTCGTTGTCGACCTCCATCAAATCACTCGGTGGCTGGGCCGGGTCCTCGGGTCGGTTGGGCTTGTCCGAGGACGTGGGCGTGTCGCGTCGATCCACCGGTAGCTGCTGGGGTGTGGCAGGCAGGGCTGGGTTATATTCGAGGTACGAGGGTAAATGCAAAAACCAGTCGTTCAGGCGGGGTTCCAGGTGACTAGCGTCCTTTGTCATGGCTGAGGCGTGGCGGCCATAGCGGTGGCATTCGTACATGTCGCCCATGATGCCGGCCAGCTCGATCAATTCAGTGAACGAGGCCATCTGCAGAGAGGCTTCCGTGGTTTCTTCACGCAACGCTGCAGGCTGCGGCATTGTCCATTTCAGTTCGCGGTGGTCCACCTTTTTCAGCTGGTCGTCTTCCAAGATTGGCTTCTTAATGTCCCAACCTTCCTTTTCCATGTTGATCAGGCGCATGTCGGTATAAAACGAGAGAAGGCCATCGGTGACATAGATCGACCAAAACGTACGGCGGCGAAGTTCTTGCTGGGCCATTGTCAACGTCGGCTCGGCATTCTTTCCTAGGCGGAGCAGTCGCACCAGCCGTACCAAGTGACTTTGCAGCTCGGCGCTTTTTTTAAAATCACCCATTAAAAACGTGTACCAGCACATGATCACCACGGCCTGGAAAAAGTTGGGTCGTCAGCTCATGACCAATTTTTTTTTTTTTTTTTTTGGTTACCTGAAGACTTGACAAGGTCACTTGATCATCTTTCAAGTTGTCAAAGTGGGCCATGCACTGTTCAAAATAGAGCCGCTCCAGGTCATCACGGTATTGGAAATATCGGGTTCCCATGGCACACACCGCGTAACAGAGCATTGGGTCCATATGGTCAGGGTGGTGCATCAACCGATAAAAGAAATGATGTTTGGACAGCAAGGGCAAAAACAAGTTGAAATTGTTGAAATATTTTTCAGCCAGCTGGATCTGAACGCTATGAGGGACAACGGTATTGTTGGACGTGGGCTGAAAAAAAAAAAGTGAGTGATCTTGTGGAATCTGGGCGTTCCCAACGTTACCAGAGGACCACCTGTCAGCAAATAATCAGCCTCCCATTTGTCCTTGATGGCCTTGACTGCCCCCATGACAAGCTGGAGCATCGCATTGTCTTTGGTTAAATGATAAAGCGTCAAGGAAGGCGGCGAGCGAGGTTCGACTGGCGAGTGCGTTGCCACAGCGTCCTCTTGATCCAAAGGTTCGGCATAATGGCTGCTTTTGTTGCTGTAGCTAGGCGGCGGGGTAGGCGAGGCGGCAATCGTCAAAGGAGAGTGGCTGTCGAGAACAGATCGATTGTGGGAATGCAGCTTGGCGACTCGTTTGGCTCGGTTTTCAATGATGTCGCCATGGCGTTTCAGAGGTCCGCGCCGTTGGTTGCGTTCAATGTATTCGCAATCAAGGCCTTTGGCTTCACAGCGAGAACAGTTTGGCTGTGCACCGTTACATTTGACCTTTTTCTTGCGACACATCAAACACGCCAGCGTCACCTTGATTCTCTTCTTCTTGATGCGAGGGTCAGGACAAGGCTCAGACATGAGATTTGTGTTTTTATAAATATAGTTTGATCAATGAAAGAACAAGACAAATTAATTAAAAAACAAGAACAGGAAAGGCGATGGATAAAGAAGCAAAGGAAAACTGAAAAAAAAAAATTTGGGAGACCAAAAAAAGAAAAAAGCAAGCCGCGGTTTTGGATTTTCATTGGTCGAATATGTCGATAGGTTCCCACCACCACGCAAGAGCCAAGTTTTTTTTTTTTAGCACTATCTCAAATTTAGACGCATTTAATCAAGACGTAATAGATGTGGTATGAAGAGACAACGCCTTGTAAAGGCATCATTTGAAAATATTAAGGAGGTAGGCATGATGACGAAAAATCAAAAAAAAACAAAAAAATATTCGATGGAGAACCAAACGTTGGAAGCTGCATTGAAACTGCCTGATGCCAAAATCAGCTTATTTGCATCTTCCATCTGGTGACCCCAAACAAACATGGTCGTGCAAAATCATTTATCCGTTTCTTACTCTTCTTCCGTGAATCGGCGGAGAGTGAATCGCCCACCCCACAAAAAGTCAAGATTTGAGTTCTTGCTGCTTCCGGCCTCGCAACCTGATGTTCCTACGGGACTGCTCAACCTTGTTTGTTTCTACCTGTGCATGGCCAAACTGCCTGGAAAGGATACAAAGGCAACAGAAGGACTCCGCTTGATCGGACCACATGCTTTTTATTGTTGACCATTCTGCAGACCCCACTAATTATTAGGTTTACGGAGGTGGCGGACACCCATTCCATTAGCATAAATCCCATGGACCCTTTTTTTTTATTATTTATTTTTGCCAATTATATGAAAAAGCGGGAGAGATCGTGTCATGGAGCGTCATTTGAGTCGCAGGTGATTTCCGTGATCTGGTTGCCACGGAAGAAAAACCGACTGCCCTCGGCCCCTTTGCGATTGCCGCCTCTGTGCCTTGATGCCATAGCAAATTCGGTTACCGCTGCTTTTTATAACATTTAGGCAACGGATGGAACTGGATTCATCTTACCTACGAGGAAGCTTTTCCTCTAACCTGCGACTTTTTTTTTTTTTTTTTTTTAATGCATTGAGAGTTGGAGCCGAGATGAGATCGCGTTGTGTCGTGAAATTCTGGCAAAGCCCGACGCCCAGCACCGCCACCATTCGTCTGTCAGAGTTCACCATATAATTATATTTCCATTGTCTTATCCGTCTTACCAAGACAGAGGTGTCTGTGATGTTAACCATGCCACTTCCCACCCTACACGAAAGATCGGTCAAGTAAGGGGCCCAGCCGGTGAAGGTCGGCTGTTTTTATGATTTTTGGCCCGACCGACTAGGCCTGGAGCTGCTGTAAATAATAGAAGCGGACCAATCCCTGTGAAGAAAGTCGAAGCTGAGAGAAGGTACGACTGGAAGCCTGTACTTCTTCTATTTTAAAACTACGCTCTGGGCCACGAGACTGTCAATTTTTTTTTCTCCTTTTCCGCTACGCCACCACCACCACTGTCCATTGGATACATGGAAGAAAACAAAGTAAAAAATACTGGAAACTCTTTCATGTTTGAAAACTTGTCCGATTTTCAAACCTGCCGGGTGGGTAGTGCGCCAAACCATAAGAAATGAGCAAAACCCGCAGGCCCAAGGCATACTCGCACCCTGAAAGTTTCTGGAGCAAAAAAAAAATAACGCCAGCTCGTGAAGAGAAAGGCAAAAAGTGAAGTGGACTGAGCCGATTGTGAACCGGCAAACAAGACTTTGAATTTCCATGATTCATAATTGATGAGCTAAGCTACCAGTCCGTCTGCCTTGTTGGCGCAGTTGCCTTGTACTAAATAAAATTTCCTTTTATGGAATTATTTTTTCCTGAATTGGCTACTCGCGCTGCGGCAATCGTCATGGTGGCCCATCAGTGTTTGACGCAATCACGCTCCCATGAGTCACTCCCCCCCCCCACCTTAGAAAGCGATGGCGCTGCAGTCATCGTTGTGGTGTTGGTGGTATGTCTTTGGCGTATCCCTGTTATTGTGCCTGTTACTCTCGTCTTGGTTGTCCAAGGTCGTATACCTGTAAAATAGGAGGTCAAGCACTCAAGCCTGCAGGCTGGGAGTCTGGCAGTCCATATTATGCATGTCTCTCGCCTCTGACCACAAAGGTTGGGATATCGGTGGCTTTAATCACAGCCAGATTGGGTATAGATCATACGATAAAAACTGACAACTTTTTTTTTTCCTGATTGACAAAATTGGTTTGCTTATATCAATAAGCTGCCCAGCGTTTTTGAGCAAGTTCTTAGTAGGATAGGTGGATGAGTAATTGTAATCCAGCCTCTCTTTCCGTTTGGCCGCCCTGCCAAAAAAAAAAAAAAAAAAAAAAAAAAAAAAACGAGGAAAAGAGGTTTAACCAAGAAGCATTGCTTTTTCTTGACCACAACCCAGGAAGCCCCCTTGGAGAATAAACTCCATTCAGTAATAAATAAATAAAATAAAAAAAACAGTTTAATAATGACAACGATATTGAAATAAGCAAAGTCTTCCAGCCAACTTTTTTTTTGGCCCGAATAGGCGCGCTTTTGTGCGGTGAATCCATTGGCCGATATTTTTTTTCAAGGTATGAGTCAACCCATGTTGTATGTAGCCCTTTCTGCTGTCTGAAAAAGCTATCGTTTTAATCATAGCCATTCTTCATCGTATTGAATCAGTATACAAAATTTGGTGTGAAGTGACCCGACCAATTCTGCGCTGCAGTTTTTGATCAGATTGTCTGGGGGTCCTCTGAGGAAAAGGACGGATTTTTTCATTTTTTAAGCTGGGGAATCGGAGGTGCCAAAACGAAACAGATGAAAAGTTGGCTGGGCAACCTTTACCAACCGACCTGATATTTTCAGCACTCTCATCATTCACGTATATGGGCATTTACACAGAATTTCACCTTGATCCAGTCACGCAGAAGTGTTGTGCAGTGTTTCATTTTTTTTTCAAAATGGAGAAGAGTGAGCTGAAGTGAGTTGGGTGGCCATATTCCATCTCCGAACAGTGCCTTCAATGCCTGGCTGGAGCATGCACGGCCATGGTCAATCCTCACCTCTAAAAAAATAATCCAAACAGACAGTCAATCCAGACGCCCGAAATCTCCCATCTCCCTTTAACTTAATCATCAAAAGACCCGGGCTCCATCTTTTCCAAGGCAGCCCAAGCATACGGACTCTCAATTTAAAGTGCCATTCACATGGCCTTGATCAATGCTGCACTTTCAGTCCGATCCACGTCGGTCAAGATAGCACCTACCATGCTTTCAACAATAATCTATGACATTGCCCTAAATGGTTTCTCGTGCGCTTGCCTAACTCACCAAAAAGACTTTTTTACGGCTCAAAAAAAAAAAAAAAAAAAGGAGCATCGTCTTATCGGCTCTGCTCAGGAAACGCCTCAGCGCAAACGAAGAGTAAAAAAAAAGAGGGTTGTATGTTTATTTCTATTGTTCAAAGGTTAACACCAAACGGCCATCGGTGCGCTCGTTCCAGACTTGCTCGACTTGGCTGACATCTTTTTCAACAATGGGGAAATCCAGTGTGCCGACACCCAGGTGTTGGACAAGCTCGGCAAGCTGCTGTTTCATTTCGGTAGGCGTGATGGAACCAAGGCCACTACCGGAGACATAGAAGTTGGCAGAACGCAAGGCAGAGGCTGGTACTGTCACGTCGGGACCGGCCATGCTGCCGATCTGGACAAAGTCCAAGCGCTGCTGTTTGTCTTGACGGAGAGGCACCATGGAACGGAGGCAGAGCTCGGCGGGGTGGCCGCCCAAGTAGTCCAAGACCACGTCAACCTTTGTGGTTTCCTGGCCAATGCGTTCCTGGAAAGCAGCCTCGTCGTCGTCAGTGGCGGGCAAAGGGATGGCAACGTCGAGACCGTTGGAAGTGTTTGCAAGCTCGTTCAATAAAGTTGCATTGCGAGCTGTGCCGATGACGCGTGAAGCTCCGAGCTGGCGAGCGATTTGGATGGCCAGTTGGCCAGAAGCACCGGTGGCGCCGATGATCAAGACTTGGAAATCGCGCGGTAAAGGTTGAGCTGCACGACAGCGGAGCGCCAGCCACGACGACATGGCAGGGTTGGCCAAGGCAGCCACTTTCTTCAGATCGGCGTTGGGTGGCACGGGCAAGCAGCAGGATTGATCGATGTTGATCAGCGATGCCATAGCTCCAGTCGATTGTCTGTCCATGAAGGAGATGAAATAAACAGGGTCGCCATTGGGCAAGTAACCACTACCATCAACGCCGGGAACCATTGGCAGCTGGCCACCTGCAGCGTAGTGCTGGCCAGAGGCGAGGGCTTTGACAAGCTGGTGCACACCTGAGGCTACCACCTTGACTTGGACTTGGTTTGGTAGGCGTTCTTTCAAGGTTGTGGTCTCGCAAACAGGAAGGCGACCTACTTCCTTGACAAGAGCAGCACGGATAGTTGTCATATTTTTTTAAAAAAAAAATGATCAGAGGAGAGGGAGAAAAAAACTTGAAAAGTAAAGAAAAAAAAAAAAAAAGGGAAAATTGTCAATTTATAGGTTTTTCCGTCGACGCGGCAGTAAAAGCTCAGCCTGAAATGGCCCAATGACACGTGTTGGACCAAGTTGATTCCTTGAGCCTCATCCAAGGCAGTTTATGTGGCAAATTTCATTGTGTTTTGTTGATGGCCCATGGTGGACGGTGCCTAACAACCTCGACCTACTTTACAATGAAGCAGACTTTTTGTCTGAAACCCCTTGCTTATTTTTTTTCTTGGTTTTGCATCTCACGCTCGTTAGTTGTGGCGTTGAGCAGTATCATACAAAAAAGGATCAACGGATTGATAATCCATTGTCAGCATTAGCAATCGAGCAGGTTGTGCCATTGTAGCACAAAGAAGGCGATCCTTGGAGGGTTCACCCAACTTTTTGTCAAGAACAAATCAAGTAAAAAAAAGAACTGCGCACCGCCACCCTTGGAGAAACGAATAAAATGAGAGACCGGTCGAACCGGCCAATCAGAGAGCCAACCAAGAAGGAAGAGCAAAACTGGCCCTGAGGGCAGCATTCTCAACAATGAGTCAGTACAACAAAAAACGTCATTTGTGATTTAGTTTGGTTCTCTTCAAACTTGACAACTGAAGATCAGGATGCTGAACAGATAGGAAGGGCATGTGACGTAAAAGGAGTAGAATGAAAAAAAAACCCCGAAGCAAAAAAAAAAAAAAAAAAAAAAAAAGGGCGCGAGGGCGAGTTGTTTTTTTTTCCCTCCTTTCCTTGGCTAGTTTTAAACAACACATGAATTATTTACACTCGCCCAGTCGATTGGCTGATTTGCCTGTCACTAGTCCTACGATCATGACAAGCCCATCATTTAGCTTGCAGCCTTATGGTGACCAGTATCAATCACTGACCAATGAATCCCCACCCCCGAACTTTGACGATCTTCGCACACCTGTTCATCATCGACGAAGTGATTGGCTAACGAGGCGCTCACATGAATCGCCTGGACGTCTGTATGCTAATCCATCCGATGCCCTTTCCCCTCTTCGGCACGAACAGAAACCGCCAGCATCCCCATCTACGGAGCGGACCAGCGCATGGGTAGAGCAAACACAACAACAATCTCATCATCCCTCCCCTCTGCCTTCTCATTGCAACTTTGACGATACCCATGAAGATCAAGAAAACATCACCACTCCAGCCCAGGTATCCCATTGGGCGGATCTGCCTAAGCCCAAGTCTCCTCGTGCTTATGAATCCCCAATAGCCGATAAGAAACTCTCGCCTTTTGATGTCAAGCTGCCTGCCCCGCCTCCACCTCGTAAACCATTGGAATGGGTTCAAAACACAGCATCCCCTCCACATCTTACTCACCCTTCACCAAAGTCCGCTACGTCCCCCGTCTCCTTGGCTGTCTCGACTACCTCGTCCTTGCCTCCTTTATCAGTCACCACCGCTAAGCTCTTGGCTCGCTCACCTCTGCGTCGTCCATCTCTTTCACAGGCGCCCGTTCCAGCCTCCTCTCCTTTACGTACAACTACAGTCTCTCCTCACCTCGTGAACCCTCCCACCTCACCTTTACTCCACCCCACCACCCCTCACGACGAAGACGATCTGGAAAAGCCTGCGCCCATGACTCGCTCGCCTATGACCGTTTCGTTGCCGTCTTCCTCCCACCAGGAAACAGAGCCCCAGTCATCGCCTGCTGCCTACCGTAGCCCAGTTTACAGCTCGTCGTCGTACTCTCCCACCGAAATGAAACTTGTCGCCGCCAAGCAGGCTTCGCCCGTGACGGTGGTTTGCTCCAAATCGACGCCCGTTTCGTCCCCACTTGCGTCTTCATCAACCACTATCCATCCTTCGCGTTCTGTTACTACTGCTGCTACGTCGCCTTTGTTGTATGTGTCAACGCGGTCGCCGGTGCGTCGCTCGTCACCACCACCTGATCCTCCTCTGTCTGTACACCGGCCATTACCATCGAGCCAACCCCTGCCGACGCGACCGCCGTCGTCGAGCCGGCCATCGTCCTCGAGCCAACCTGTCATGAGGATGTCGCGGCTCTCGACGCAGTCGTCTTCTTCGGCGCAACGTCGACCCATGGCTACGCCCGTCTATCGTCACCCTCGTCCTGCTCGCTCTCATTCGCCAGCTGTCCGCCCCACATCCTCCATGCCTCTCGTTCGTTCTGCTGGACTTCCCCACTACATGCAAACCACGGAATCCTATGTGAACCGGGTCCAGTCTACCTTGGAGGACAAGCCATCCCAACGTCCGCGATCACGAGCTGGCTCGGTGACGGTAAGACTATTTGCATTCATCATGACATTCTTGGCTCATCCCTCTCTTGTCATTGTAGAGACGTGCCCCCGTACCTCATATTCGATCGACTACCAAGATCAATGCAAGTGACGAAATTCGTAATGAGATGGCTCCCGAAGATGACTATGTGCCCTTGGCGGCTCGTGTCAAGCTGTTCGAAAAGGAGCTTGGCAACCGTTCCAATGCGCCTTCGACCTCGTACCATGTAAGCAGATCTTCTTTGGCACAAAACGGTGGCTGATTTCTTTTTTAGATGATGATCACCAAGCCCAAATCTCCTAATCTTCTGACGCGTGCTCGCTCTCTGTCTTCAAGGTAAGATGGAAAAAATCGGCTCAAAGGGCTGAAGCTGAAGTCTTCCTTTTTTTTTTATGCCAGTCATCGACATGCGCATGCCCAACTGGAACAGCAGCAGCCCGAGCCATCCCGGTTCAAGCGACCGTCTCAAGCCATGGAGGAATCTACTGCAAAGCGAATGAGACCCAATGAACAACGTGCCCCTTTACAGACCAAGGTAAAACAGGAAAAAAAAAAAAGATGGCTGAATGATGGATGAATCTCAGTTTTCCTCCAGCCATTCCATTTTAACACAACTGACCGGGCAGCCCGATACCAACACCTATTCCAAGCCAAATTAAACCATTGGAAAGCAAAGGAAAAGTAGCCCGCTGGATTGCTGTTATCTGACACCGTTTTATGAGTATTCGCTATTGATTTATTTCCCTCTTTGAAACAATAAAAACGTGGCCATCGTGTGATTGCTCTTCTTGACCAGTGTCGCCTGTTCAAATGAAAAAAAAAAATGTAAAAAGAGATTTTTTTCTCTCTCTCCACTTTATTTTTTTTTTTCATTTTCATCCTACAAGCTCATTTTTCCAAAGACGTTCAGATTTAGCTGCAACTCTTTTCATCTGTGTTCATTTCATCTATCCGTTTCTAATTGCGTGTGTGTGTGTATCTCTTCATTTTTCTTTAGTTCTGGTATAATTACCCCTTGTCATTTTGATGCAACAAGAAAGAGACCAATTTTCAGGAGGACCCATTCGCAAAAATCATCGTGATCGTCATGCTGGTAAGATCCAACAGCTAGAAGTCTCCCAATTTTTTTTTTTTTCATTGATTTGTTGTCTTCAGGTGCCCCGTATAGACCAAGACAGAAACCACACGCTGACGATCAAAATGAAAAACCAAGCCGGTCCTTGTTTATTCGAAACATTGCCGTAAGTAGGATCAGAAGGATGCTTCAAGTCACCAGGGCAGCGCTCTGACTTTCTCCATCTCCAATCATTTAGTATGACACAAAGGCTGACCATATTCTGGATTTGTTCCGTCCTTATGGTGATATAAAAGATACTTATGATCAAATTGCTGGGCGAGGGATCTTGTTCATTCACTTTGTAAGTTCAAACAGAAGCTGTTGGAAAAAAAAGTCTCCTTACCTGTTCTTTTCCAGTTTGACATTCGCGCCTCTGAACAAGCCAAACGAGATGCTGCTGACAGACTTGTTGGTGACCGGCCTCTGGATGTCCATTTCTCTGTTCCCAAGGATGACATTCGGGTCATCAAGTGTGATCAAACCAAAAATCAGGTAAGCCAGCTTCTGATGCAAATCCAAGGAGCTGTTGTTTTGATATTCTTGTTTTATAGGGTACGCTTTTGCTCTCGCTCAATGGCTCCCAGGACATTCTCGTCGACAAGGAGCTTTATGAAGAATTCCAGCAATTTGGTGACATCAAGGTCATCCGTACACCCAACTTCAAAAAGGCCAGTGGGAGCACTGCCAAATGGTAAGCGTCAGGAAGCGACTGCGCCAATCTGTCTCACCCATTTCTTCCTAGGCAACGCTTTATTGAATTTTTCGATTCTCGCGCTGCCGTCGATGCTGCCAAAGCCAATCAGGGGAAAGAATACAAAGGTGGGATCTGGGATGTGCAGTACTTTTGGGACCAAGCCTTTGGTAAACCGTAAGGGCCTCTCTTACTCTTTATTACCTTTTGTTCATTTGTCCTTTTTTTTTCTGAAGTCGACACGAACAACCCCGCCATGACTATCGCCACCCCCGCGACCACCACCGCGACAATTACAATGATCCCTATCGATCTGACCCCTATCGTCCCGACCACGCCTATCCACCTCCTGCCTATCGTCCTCAACCTCCACACCAACCACAGCATCAGCCGCCCCATCCCCCACCTCCACATCATCAGCCGCCTACCAACCCCCCTCTGGATAAGCGTGACAAGGCCCAAAAGGTAACCGACCGCGGAAACCAAAGTCATGACTAAGACTCTCCTTTTTTTTGTTTTGATAGATGCTTGAATTGTTGAATAATCTGCAGTCCAATCTCCAAACGCAACAGAGCGGTCCTGCCGTTGCTCCCAATCACCTTCCCATGGATCAATTGGTCAACTTGCTGGTAGGAAAACCAGAGAGAAAAAGGCAATGCGCTGATCTTTTTATTTCCGGTCGATCTAGACCCAGTACACAGGCCAGCCAGCTCAAGCGCCACCACCACAACAACCTCCAGCTACCAATTACGGCTATGGCTACGGTTATCCTCCTGCGTCCAGCGCACCCATGACCAATCAAGGCTATTATCAACAACCACCTGTTGCCAACCCACCCTACCCATCTCAACCATACCAGCCACCTGCATCAGCTCCTGCACCCAATCTCTCCAGCATTCCTGGCTACCCCACCAACCTTGCCCAACAACAGCCTCCACAACAACAATACGCCTATGGTCAGCCACCCAACTACACTTATCAACGTCCAAATTCCGATCCTCGAACCCAACCCCGTGCTGACCCTCGTCCTGACCCCCGTTCTTACCATCCTCCTTACACCCCATGATTTTTTTCCCTCGCTTTTTTTTTTTTTTTTTTTTTTTTTTTAATTCAACAAATGCATGGCTTTGCAGTTCTGGCCAAAGCAACTATATAAAATAATAAAAATAAAAAAAAACTTTGCATGTCGACTCTAAATTGCCTTTTCTGCTCCTCTTCATCGATACAACAATGAAAAAAAGACCTTCCCAGATTGCTCGAGGGGAGTCAAATTTCAAAATTAAAGTATCGGTGGGGCATTTGATCGATTTTTTTTTAACAATAGACTTTCAAGGAATGGAGAAGCTCTTTTTGCTCCTTTCTTTTTTTATTTTTCTGAACGCCTTTTCTTACCATTGGTCAGATCACCGATGGACACCCGCACAAACACTAGGAAATAGGAGGCCCTGTACGTCCAAAAATGGTTAAATTCCTCTTTGAGAAGCTTAAAAAAAAGATCCCTTGGAGAACGCTTGATTCAGGGGAAACCAAAAAAAACTAGCTGCGACCGGGCGCAATAGGAATTCGATTTCTCTTTATTGACGCAATGAACAGAAAAAATAACAAACGATGCTGCAAGGGTCCTTTTTCTTGACTCTTTTTTTTTTCTTCATCTTTTTTTTTTCTTTTTACCCTTTCCATTCCTTTCTTGTACCAGTTTTTTTTTTTTTATAACATGAGCGACATGACAGCGGAGTCACAATTGATCCAACGCACCATTCAATGGATTCGAATGACAGTGCTTGTGCTGTCCGTCCTCATCATCATGGCTTCTCTCAGTCAATATAGCCGGCAAACTCTACCCATCCTATCATTGTTCAAAAACGACGAGGATATGCCTCAAGCCGTTATTCACGACCGACGACTTATTGCCACTTTGGTCGCCTCTCAAGCTTCCATCTTTTGCCCCCTCTTTTTACTTATGAGTCAAAATGCTGACACGACCTCCACACCCACCACCATCTTCTCCATCGGCATCCATCCTTCGTCTTCCTTTTGGCGTATCGCCTTTGATCTCTTTTGTCAGTTTCTCATGCCTCTGGGCTTGGTTCTCAGCTGGCTCTTCTGCATTTCTTTCGATCACAAAACCGCCTTGCTTCTCGACGGCCAGCACACCCCCATGTCCATGCTCGACTATTTATTGCTATGGCCTGGCCAACCCAGCACCAACCTGACCATCCAAGGCGGTAAATATTTGGTTGTCTTTTCTCTCTTGTTGGAAATGATGTGCGTCACCATCGCATGGATCCTGCATTGCTGCCAATCACTCGTTTCCTCTCTCTCTAAACCTTCTGACCTCCCCACCACCATTGTTGTATCCAAAGTTTAAAAAATGGATGATATCCCTTCTCTCCCTTTGAAAAGTTAATTGTATGACCCTCTCCCCCCCCTTCCCCCTCCTGACTCCATTTTTTCATACCACATGCAAATTCCCCACCTCCCCATCCCTGCGCATCTTCTAAATAAAGACTTTTTTAATTTTCATCAACCGCAGCGGTATAATTTTTATAGCTTTGCCAACACAGCTTCAGCCCCAGACACGGTGACACCCCGGACCTGTTCAACACCCACATAGGACACCTTCAAATCGTCAATCACAATGGCAAATCGCTTGGATCGGATCCCCATGTTGTTCTTGGTCAAATCTTGGTCGAGGCCCAGCGCCTTGGTGAAGATCGCACTGCCATCGCCAGCCATCAGGATCTTGTCCTTCACCCCCGACACCTTGCCAAACGCATTCATCACAAAGCCATCTGTCACAGACAAACAGATCACCGTGTCCACACCTTTGGCACGCAGAGCATCATACGAATGCAAAAATCCAGGCACATGGGTTTCCGAACAAGCTGGCGTGAAAGGCCCAGGAATGGCAAAGATCACTGCCCGCTTGCCCTTTAAGTTTTCGTGGATTTTAAAAGGCTGGGGCCTATCATAAAATAAAGAGCATGAGCCCATACTAGCTTTTGTTGTTTCATGTTCTCCACATACAAAGGGCACGCCTTTAGGTCTTCATTAGGCGTGTAGGGCACATATTGAAGAGTGCCATCAGGGATCTTTTTAAAAAAGGAGGTTGGTCCGATGCTTAGTCATGGTCATTGGCCATTACTTACAATATCACCTTGTTGAATCTATACAATAATAAAAATAAAAACAATAAGTCCTCAGTCTGTTTATGATGAAATATGGGATCTTACCATTGTTTAAGAGTTTGCAAGGAATAAGAAGAAAAAGTGGAGAAAAAAAGTTCGGTGGTGCCTCCCTTTTTAAACGCCCGCGGTGGGCTTGATGCTTAGTGGCGACGGCATCTGAAATGTTACTGTGAGGAGGAGGTTTTTTACGTTTTGGCTGGGTGAGCCGCAGGTGTCAAAACGAAGAAGTGATCAACTTGGCTGGACGATCAGAACCAATCGACTTGAATCATCCCCATTCATGGATTACTGCTCCCAAACAAAATGTCGAGTAGATCTGACACCTCCAAAGGTTCTGCTCAGCATTTTTTTTTCCAAGCTGGTCATCTCTCTCCACCGACTCGCTTCAACATCTGCAAAAACCGAGAATATCACGCGTCGCGTTCATGGCTTCTACCGTTTGTCTTTCGGGAGACGTGGCGATGAGCTAGGGTCATGCCAGAATACATTCTGCTTCCTACGCCATGGAATTTGGCGGTATCCTGTCACTATTCCCTTCTATCTTTGTCTTGATCCTTGCTCCATAGTTAATGCAAGAGCGTTTGGTGGTAGGAGTTGGTAGGGTGAACAGAGCCACTTGATTTAGAAAAATGAAGGGTTTTCTATTCAGCGTCGATCTCAGGGACGTTTGGACAGTGCTTTTCTGTAGTTTATGTGTGATGTTCAAAGCAGCATCAAGTAGGCACTCTGGAAAGAAGAAGAAGAAGAAAAAGCACTCGTAGCTAAACCATGGTGGATCCTACACATATAAAGGGAGTTACATAATGGATGCTTGGTTTTTTTTCTACAAAAGACACTCTTCTCGTGCATGAGAATAAATAATAAAAAAAAAAAGCAGCAATTTCGTTCCCCTCTTTCCTCCTCTCTTTTCATTTCTTTACGCCTGCCAGAGTTTAGAAGCGATGACAAGGTAAAGAATAAATAGATAAATAATCAGCGATGGCCCATTACGCTAGGCACATTGACTCATTCCTATCCACAGGTCCAGCTTGCATTCCCAGATCTTATCCAAGCTGACTGACACGCTTCATGTTATGCAAGCAGCAGATACCGATCTGACACGTCTGATGTCAAAATGTCCCTTGCTACCAGAAACGACATCCGAGATGGCCGACACCACCATTTACACACCAGATCAGAAATACACCCTTGCTCTTGGTCGCATGGTAATGTTCCATTGGCAGTGATGTTCCCCATTTACCCCACGTTCTCCCCTTTTTTTTCAGACTCTTCGGAAACAACAAAGTCTAGCTGCATTGTTAAAGTATGCTGTGTCAGCCGAACCTGAACAGCAGCTTCAAATGCTACCCAAACTTTTGGATTACCTGCGCCATCTACCAGTCTATGAATGGGATGGCATGGTTGCTTATCACGGTAAAAAAAAAAAAACCTCCTTGGCATAAATGACCATGTGAAAAAAAGCCGCCACCCCTGCTCATCCTAATTTTTATGAATCTAGACCCTGTGCTACCTGACATTGTCACCTTTCAACTATTCTCTGGTTTGATCGCCTTGGCCAACCAACATCCTGATATCCACGCCAGTGTTGTAGAAGTCATCTATTCCTATGCCACGTATATCTGCCAGCACTGGGAACAACCCCCCGCCAAAGGTAAAAAAAAAAAAGCACTTCCGCTTGTTGATCAGACTCCCTCACGCATGTTTGTCAAGGTGATGACTATTTGATATGTTTCGTCTTTCCCAGCATGATGGGGATATCCAGAGCTTTGCAGCTGTCGCCGTATATCCACACGGCTAAACAGTTCGACCGCATCTTCACCTACAGTCAAAAAAACCTCACCAGCGACACGACGGTGCGACACGTTGGCCAAGCCATTGCTGGGGTGCTGTCCGACGACGACATACACAACCCGCGCCGCCACGTCCTGGCCAAGTATTGGGATCAGGGCACGCCACTGACACCCAACCGATGGATCTACGACTCCCTTGTCGTCATGCGCAACACCTTGGCCAGCGGCCTCTCTGGCATCGAGCCCACAATCAGCCAGCTCGATGCAAACGTCTGGTGCGCTCCCGAACAGATCCCACTCAAACTGCACCTCACTCAAGACTTTGAACACTTTTGGACAAAACTGCTTCCCGTCACGGCTGCCGCCGCTGCCGCCTCGGACAACCTGTCCGAACTGTCTGAGCCATTTGCTCCCTCCACCAGCACCCCGCATCGCGTCACTCTGTACAGCATGGACGGCCCAGAAAGTGCCAAGAACCTGCGTGAGCTGTATGTCGCTTGTATGGATTACTACCAAGACATTGTTGATACCCGACAAAAAGACAGCAGCAAAAGCACCGCTGACAACTATTATATGAATGACATCATGGGCCTTACTTTGGTAAACCTCCTCTCTTTCCCTCCACTCTGCACCCGAAACCTTGACCGCCCCTCTGTTTCTTTCGTACCTAGCATGTAGCCGCCCTGGCGTCTGTTTGTCTGCATGAAGTCGACGACCTTTTAATCCATCATATGGTCGACTGCTTGTTCAATAATACCCATGATCACGATACCCCATGGGTGCATGTGGCTGCTCTGGACACAGCCTTGATATTAGCTATCAAGTGCGTCTCCACTTTTATTTAATTTTTTTTTACTTATTCTTTCTCTCTCTCTCTTTTTTTTTTTTTTTTTTTTTTGCCCTAAGCTTCCGCCATTTAACAGGCCGCATGACCGAAATCATCTGTCAGTTCCTAGCCACCCCTTCACAAACGTTTGATTTTGAAACCGTGCTAGAAGGCTCGACCGTCACTGTGCGACAGTTTGCAATTGTACGCCTGGCCCAATGTGTTCAGGTAAGAAGAGGTCGACAAAAAGTGGCCGAGAACGACGAGACAGACCGTCTTTATTTTTTTTTCCTTTGGGTGGGCTGACAGACTACGCCTGCCGAACAACTCTCCCAAGCAGCCATCTCCATCCTCTACGCCCTGTTGAATGAAATCACGCGGTTTGGGGAAGGGTCTAGCAAGCATCTACTTTCGAAGAAGAACCAGCCACCTACCAATAGTACAAGCTATGCCTTGCCGCGCAAAGTCGCCGATCTCAGCGAAGCCGAAAAGCGTCAAGTCTGCATCAACGTTCTCTCTGCCATCATTGGCGTGGCTGTGCATCTCAAGGATGAAAAAGCAAGCATCTCTCCTGAAAACAAAAACAAAAAAAAAACTGACTATTTGATTGCCCGTAGATCATCTCCCAAGCCTTTTCTATGCTCATGCTCCAACGAAAAGCATACTCGATCCCCACAACAGCCTCGCTCATCACTGGCCTTGTGGACCTGGCGTTGGTATCTTCCCCGACCATCTTTGATGAAGTGGTTACTGTGCTGGCCAACTACAATCGTGAATTCCTCATAGTCGAGGATAAACAGATCTGGCAGGCTGTAGGACAAATAGTCCTTCACTGACGCCTATGCTCATCTTTTTTTTTTGTCTTTTTCTTTGGTTTCCCCCTGGTAGATCTCAGAGACTCAGCTGTCCTTGGCCCGACGTTTAGGCGGACGTGTGGGTTTGTACCCTTTGTACCTGAACAATCTCCTGACGCTCTTCCTTGACAATGGCAGCAAAATTCAACGACTGGAAGGCCACCCAGCTCTCACCCATGGTATTGACATCCCCCTCGGTCGCCGCCTCGGCTGTCTGCTGCCGGTGCTACAAGCCCTACTTGGCCATGACGACTTTAACCCCCAACTTGGCCCACCCGCCGAAATGATCGTGTCTCTCTTCCGCGATGTCTGGTTTCTCTGTGTCATGTTTGGTTTTGTGTCGGACGCAATGTGGCTGCGCGAATTCCAAGAAGCGTTGTTGGTCATCGCCCAAAAGACCCCGGTTTTGGTCATCGAGAGCGCCACAGACTATATGGACAGCGACCTCGAGTACAATTCGGTGCTGCGCGCTGGCCACACCTCCAGCTCTGTGCTGCATCATCTCCAACATGCCCTGACCGATATCATTCCTGACCACGCCAGTGACATCAAGAGCCTTTCCTACTCTCAGCTCGTCTTCTTGCTCACCGTCTACCACGTCGAAACCCGTCGCAGCATGATGGGCAACACCTGCTACATGCTGCGCTATTTTATGGGCGGCAACGTCGTTGTCGGTCCAGTCCATGCTTGCCTCGAAGCCATCCTCGATCTCGTCGTCTCAGATTACATTCGCATCTCCACCGTCAAGGCCCAGCACCAGGCTCTGGACAACGACATCGCCAACCAAATCCGTAGCCTGCTGCCCTTGTGCTGTCACCGCCTGCACAGCGTTCACAGCCTGGCCCAGCGCATCACCGACCGCATCGTCCGCGCCTTCCCCCAGGTCTTCTCTCGAAAAGAGCTTGTTTGCATGCTGCTTGAACTCGCCCAGCTTCTCTGGCGCAGCTGTGCCGCTGAATTCCGTGACCAAGTAAATTCATCAAAGAGGATAAAAATTCTGTCGAGACTCACTTTGGATGTTGCCCATTGGATATAGTACAATCCAGTCTATCACTTTACTTCGGCGCGAGCCAACGTCACCTTGGAATTATCCGACAACTATGACGAACGCCAGCAGCTGTGTGGCAAGTTCAGTGATGCTGCCAACACCTGGCTCCTTTTGGCTATCGACTGCTGCTCGCTCGAAGTAACCTGTATCTTGCAAGACTACCTGGGCGACACTGAAAACAGCAACATGATCCTGGAAACTGCCCATCTAGGTCGCTCCATTGCGCTCCAAATCGGGAAATCCGGCTCCGGTGATCCACTCTCCATCAGTAAGGACGTCTCTCTATGATTCTTTTTTTTTTTTTTTAGTTGGCAATGATGATGTGATTCATGTATTGATGGTTCATTAGAATACTGCCCACATGTCCCGAGGATTCACATCGACTCATCATCAGAATTTGCCAGAGGGTTCACAAGCAAGATGTTCCATATAGGTGGCATCAGCGCCATTAACATGTTCTCCGCAGCCGATCCTTCGCGTAAGTCTGGCGCATCGACATAGGAACGCCAATTGCTAAACCTATTTCCTTGCTTTGCACAGGTCAAAATCCGCAGAAATATATAGAACAGTGCATGACCACCATCCTAGACGATCTCAAAGCCGGAAAGCATGTGCATGTGCACCAAATCAGCCAATGCTTACAGCAGGCTGCCGCTTTTATTATCTCGGAACAAGAAGTAAAGCCTCCTTTTTTTTTTAATCGGTTGCTCACCTCCTTTTTTTTTTTTCAAATAGGTGTCTCTTGATCTGATTCGGAACATTGTACGTATTCCTGTCTATGCCTTTACACCCGAGTCAATGCGGATTGGTATCAATGTTTGGAACTGGATCATTGTAGAGCGTACCGATCAACAAGAAAGCCTGATGCTGGAAATGCTCGCAGCCTGGACCTGGGCAAAAACTCAGCGCAAAGGCCTGTTCTCGCCCGTCATGGAGTAAGCCAGTATTTTTTTTTGAAACGCATGCTCACTCATACTTTTCACTTTATGCTGCAGTATTAAAGACCCTTTTGTAGATAAGATGACATACCAGCCATCGGATGGTGAGACTTTGCGAACACGTCACCGTGCAGCTTCGTTACTGTTCACGCCGCATGAAATCTGGATTCGATTCATCACCAGCCACTTTTTTGCCATCCGCCACAAGAACAAGCATTTGGTTAACCTCGCCATTTTCCTGCTGACACGATCCTTTGAAAATGCCCATTTGATGAGGTAAGGCGTATTTTCCAAAGAGTCGCCGGCCGACAATTTCTTTACTTTACCCTTCCTTTTTTTTTTCCTAGTACCCATCCACTATCTCGCTTGCCTCGCTTTCAGCTAGTCTACTTGGGACTAGTGATCCTCAAGTCTGTGCAATTGGAAGCCTTTGCTGAACATCGCCTACGAACGTTAGTTTATGACATGGCATTCAGCTGGTTTGAGCTGCCGCCCTGGTAAATGGCCCTCCCGACAAGAAAAAAGAAATAGGGAAAATGGTGCATCTGCTTACTTCCAGCTCCCTTCCTCTTTGCTCTATAGCTGGCAATACGGTTCCTGGAAGTCGCTGGCATTATTTGAATTGAACACACTAATCAAAGTGTACCACCTGGTGCAGCAAGACGTCCTTGACCTTTCACATTTGATTTCAAGCTATATCCTACCAAACATGTCGACGAGTCTTATAATGTTTTCTTCTGGTAACAGCCATAAAAAACCATCAAGGACTAGACTACTCAATTTTTATTTTTATTTTTAGACAAAACAAAGGACGATATTCATCGGGACCATGAAAAGGCTAAGCTGCTGCTGCTACTGCTACTGGAAAACGAAATCTACCGAATGAATATCTGGTGCACACCTCTGGATGAATATGGCCTCGAGGACGAGCGTGTCCTACACAGCCTGGCCACCACCTCGGTGGAGAAATCCTTGGCCACCAATGTAACCTACTAATCTCTTACCTACCTCTTCCCATCAGGTGAATAACTTTTTTTTTTCCAGGATGCATGGAAGGACGTGATTCGTTATGCCTGGTGCCGCAAAGAAAAAATGGCCATCCGCTTGGCTGACCGCTTCCAGCACCCAATTGTCGCCCAAGAACTTAACAACTTGATCGCCAACAACAGTCTCGACGTGCTAGATGTGCCCGAGGCTCTGGTTCTCCTCTTTGGTGACGGTATCCAACCCACCGCCAAGCTTGATTTAAAGGTAAGAAAAGTGGACAGAATCTACTGCAGGTTTGCGTCTAATCCTCTTTTTTTTTTTTTTTTTTTTTTACAAGCACCTCAAATATTGGGCACCGGTGCCAGCAATCACAGCTGCCAACTACTTTTTACCAGCTTATGGTAATCATCCTCTTGTATTGCAGTACGCCATGCGCAGTCTAGAATACTACTCGGTCGATATTGTGTTCTTCTACGTGCCTCAGATCGTCCAGGCCTTGCGTCATGACGAGTTTGGCTATGTGGAGCGTTACATCATGAAGGCCGGTCAAGTATCCTCCTTATTTGCACATCAGATCATCTGGAACATGCAAGCTAACTTTTACGTCGATGCTGACAAAGGTTGTGAGCGCCCGGACCCATTGAAACCCACCCTTGATCGAATCATCCATCGTCTTGTCGACTCCTTTGATGGCGACGATCGCCAGTTTTACGAACGCGAATTCAAGTTCTTTGGTGAAATCACTGCCATCTCGGGCTATCTCAAGGAATACATCAAGTATGGTCAAGCTGAAAAGAAGCCCATGCAAAAGGTACACTCGTCAAACTCAGCGAGAGCGGAGAAAAAAAAGGTTGCTGAACTCCTTTTTTTTAGAAACGCCTCGACGAGGAACTGGCCAAAATCAAGGTGGATGTTGGAGTGTACCTTCCCAGCAACCCAGACGGCTACGTCATTGATATCAGCCGTACATCTGGAAAGCCATTGCAAAGCCATGCCAAAGTAAAGCACCCACAAAAAAAAATCAAACTGACATTTGCTAATATGTTTGTCTGCAGGCTCCCTTTATGGCAACGTTTTTGATTGAAAAGCAAAAAGAACCCGAGAGCACGGCCATGAAGCTGCTACAGAACACCAGCAGTCTCAGTTTACCCGACGACACTTTGGCAGATTCTGCAGGCGACCAGACCGTGCCCACCCGTACGACCAGTGGTGATGAAGATGATCAAGATACCCAGGCCTATCGCATTTGGCAAGGGGCCATTTTCAAGGTGGGCGATGACTGCCGGCAAGATGTGCTGGCACTGCAGCTGATTGCTGTGTTCAAGAATATTTTTGCCAGCGTTGGCCTCGATTTGTATGTGTATCCATACCGAGTGGTGGCCACAGAGCCTGGGCGCGGTGTAATAGACGTGATACCTCAGTCGATCTCGCGCGACCAACTGGGCCGAGAAAAAGTCAACAACATGTACGACTACTTTGTTGCCAAGTATGGCGGGCCACAGTCGATCCATTTCCAGCGAGCACGCAACAACTTTGTCCAAAGCCTCGCTGCCTACTCTGTCATCAGCTACCTTTTGCAAATCAAGGACCGACACAATGGCAACATCATGCTTGATGACGCTGGCCACATCATTCACATTGGTAAAAAGCGAAAGCATAGCCAGTTTAAATTCGCGGCTAACCCCATTATTTTTTTTCCCGCAATGTCAGACTTTGGGTTTATCTTTGATATTGCGCCAGGCGGCATTACGTTTGAAAGCTCGCCGTTCAAACTGACAACCGAGATGGTGCGGATCATGGGAGGCGACGCTCAGCAGCAGCCTTTTCAACAATTCTCAGAGCTGGTTGTCAAGGCCTATCTGGCTTCTCGACCGCACGCGGAAAAGATCATGCAGCTGGTGACCCTGATGCTCGAATCTGGTTTACCGTGTTTCAAGGGCGACACGATCCGGCGAATGCGCGCCCGCTTCCAAGCTGGCAAGACCGAGCGCGCAGCGGCCCAATTCATGCTCCAGTGCATCAAAGACTCCTACGAAAACCAGCGCACTGTCATGTATGATTATTTCCAAAAAGTCACCAATGGCATTCCATACTAGTTTCAGACGAATAAACCACCCTTTTTTCGTTTTTGTTATGTCCATTCTGGACGCATATGCATGTGCTGGTCGGTTTTCATTTTCAATTATAAAGTTTGCTTGTTTATTTTTGATGGTGGCGCATTACTGATCTTGAAACTGTCAGACGCATACTTTCAAATCGGTGTATTTGAGGGAGGGTGCGTTTTCAATTCTTAACCGGTACGTGGCTGACTCCATTATTTTTTTTCTGCAATGGCAGACTTTGGGTTTATCTTTGATATTGCGCCAGGCGGCATTACGTTTGAAAGCTCGCCGTTCAAACTGACAACCGAGATGGTGCGGATCATGGGAGGCGACGCTCAGCAACAGCCTTTTCAACAATTCTCAGAGCTGGTTGTCAAGGCCTATCTGGCTTCTCGACCGCACGCGGAAAAGATCACGCAGTTGGTGACCCTGATGCTCGAATCTGGTTTCCCATGTTTCAAGGGCGACACGATCCGGGGCATGCGCGCTCGCTTCCAAGCTGGTAGGACTGAACGCGCGACGGCGCAGTTCATGCTCCAGTGCCCTATGAAAACAAGCGCACTGTCATGTATGATTATTTCCAACAAGTCACCAATGTCATTCCATACCAGTTTTAGACGAATAAACTATTTCAGTAGTAGATCTAGATGCTCAAGAATACCCAGCCACATATCTTTCAAAGCCATTTGGTGAAAGAAAGTAAAAAGGTGGACGCTGTAGTTTTTTTGGATGGCCCCCTTTGGTTTTTTTTTTTTTTTTACATTTCTTTCTTTTTTTATTTTTCTTCCCTTTTCCCATTTTGTTACAACTCTTGCACCACAACAAAAAAAACTCCTTTTCTTGCTTTTTACTGTATATCATTAAACCTTGTCATGTTGTCAGCCGGTCAGGCATCTTGCTTCATTTATGGATTGAAGTACTCTCAAGAAAATGCCTTTTGGAGTTTGGAGAAACTAAGGACCGCCAACCTGATCCCTGTGCTCCTTGCACATGGCGATCCTACCTGCCCTGTTGCTATATCTCGAACCAAATATGAGATGGAACCGTGGAGATTTACTTTATTACCTGGGGCCGAGTTACAGCAGTCTTTCACCGCCAGCACCAGCGCAGATTCTACGACTAACATCTCCATTAATGCAGCCATACTTCCTTCTCCTGATCCTGATGCCTACTCCACGTCCAGATTTACCAGAGCTGAAAGCGCCAGCACCATCAGCACCAACCCATCAACAGTTATGGTACCAGAATCCGTAGCACCATCAAGAGTTTCAATCATGGATCTCACTAAAGGCATCTTGCTGACTGAATCTGTAGAAGGTATCACCGACGAGGTCTTTCTTGACGAGCACCAAGTCCATGAAATCATCAGCTCATACTTGCCGGATGGAGCCGTGAGTGAATTCCAATTAGCTGATTGGGTAGCCAAGGATGGATTATGGGGTGGTACCAAGCGTAGAAGAACATCGGAAGGAAGGAAGCACGGTCGGGTGTATCATCTAGTCAAAGAAGCCCACAGAGATTACACATGGATCGATCTCCACAATGTACATCAATTCCGACGACACGTCAGATTGACAGAAACTACCATATGCACCATTGGATACGTCAGGCGAAGCAACACGAAGGATACCACTCAAGCAAAAATGAAATCCATTGAATTGCAGTCGACCAAATTGAAGAATAAACTACTTTGCGAGAAAATCTTTGGCTCATACAACACTTCATCATCATCCGATTTGCAGTCACGAGACTACAATGGAAATCGCAAGTGGCTTCACGATATACAATTATGTTCTGGCAATACGCAAGATATGCACGAATTCATAAGCAGCTCAAACAGAAAAATTAGACTTGTGACAATCGATTTTGCGGGATTCTGTACAAACATCGATCATCTGCGCAAGTTTTTCATTGTAAACAAATCTGTTGTGGAGATTGTCATTGATATGGGGCACAAAGTAGAAGTTTATACGCGTCGCCAAATCCTCAAAGATGATAACGTAGTAGCAAAATTCAACTGCCGAATCCCATGTGTAAATCGATCAAAATGAAAAAAATAAAAACAATTTTCTTCGCATGCTATGTAATTCACCTATTTATACAAAATATCAGCAAGAACTTTTGTCACATATAAAAATACTGTAAAAACTTTGAAAAGCAAATTACTCCTTTCTAGTTGGTAATTGCTCTTTTCTAGTGGGCAAGTGCTCTTTTATAGTGGGCAAGTGCTCTTTCTAGTGGGCAAGTGCTCTTTCAAATGGGCAAGTGCTCTATCAAGTGGGCAAGTGCTCTTTCAAGTGGGCAAGTGCTCTATCAAGTGGGTGAGTGCCCTTCCGAGTGGGCAAGTGCTCTTTCAAGTGGGCAAGTGCTCTTTTCTAGTGGGCAAGTGCTCTATCAAGTGGGTGAGTGCCCTTCCAAGTGGGCAAGTGCTCTTTCAAGTGGGCAAGTGTTCTTTCAAGTGGGCAAGTGCCCTTCCAAGTGGGCAAGTGCTCTTTTCTAGTGGGCAAGTGCTCTTTTCTAGTGGGCAAGTGCTCTTTCAAGTGGGTGAGAGCTCTATCAAGTGGGCAAGTGCTCTTTCAAGTGGGCAAGTGCTCTTTTCTAGTGGGCAAGTGCCCTTCCAAGTGGGCAAGTGCTCTTTTCTAGTGGGCAAGTGCTCTTTTCTAGTGGGCAAGTGCTCTTTCAAGTGGGTGAGAGCTCTATCAAGTGGGCAAGTGCTCTTTCAAGTGGGCAAGTGCTCTTTTCTAGTGGGCAAGTGCCCTTCCAAGTGGGCAAGTGCTCTTTCCAGTGGGCAAGTGCTCTTTTCTAGTGGGCAAGTGCTCTTTCTAGTGGGCAAGTGCTCTTTCAAGTGGGCAAGTGCTCTTTCAAGTGGGCAAGTGCTCTTTCAAGTGCTCTTTCAGTGGGCAAGTGCTCTTTTCTAGTGGGCAAGTGCTCTTTTCTAGTGGGCAAGTGCTCTTTCA
>MCGT01000052.1:0-102500 GCA_002104935.1 Hesseltinella vesiculosa
CCAAACTTGGAAGAGTTAGTTTTTTTTTTTATTTGACTTACCTCAATCCCACCGCCCACCCTCACCGGAAGGCTACTCTGTAGAGAGCCAATAGCCACCCAAGAGCTAACCAAGAGCTGCCAAAGAGCCACCCAAGAGCCACCCAAGAGACACACAAGAGGCAACCAAGAGATATGACGAGAACCAAATGGTGCACACGAAGCAGGGCAGATATTAAATAAAATGAAGCCGTGTTTTTTTTTAGTTGGTGACTTACAGAGACTCTTGAAAGGGAACCCACTGCCCACTCATCACCAGATGGTGATATTGAAGCCATAAAGCCACCAAGAATTATTTGATGCATGTTTGAGAAGGTCTGGGGTAAGAAGCAGGTTTCTCTTTTTTTTCTTTGCTGACGTACCAAAGATTTGAGTGTCGCATTCATACTATGCTGTTGAAGTCAAAAACGAAACAGAGGTAAATAAGAAGACGTTTTTTGGTATCCAATTACATTGACTTAAAAGTGGGAAGATATTAAAAAGTAACCTTAAGCGGACGATCAAAAGTAACCTTTTTTCGTGAGACTTGGATCCAACGATCGAGATCAGGAAAGTTAAAAGACCGCCTGTTTTTGCTGGGAGCCGTTTTTTTTTTTTTTTGGGTTTGGCTTTCAAGGACTTGTTCTCGGTAATGAAGAAGACCTGGTGGGCGGTTTGAAGGCCAAAAAGGCCTATGAGAGAAGTAGTTGACCTATTCCATGGCAAAAATATACAGCTAAAAAAATTGAATTTGAAAAACGACCTTTTTTTGATGTAATAGATGCTTTTGTTACCATGGTTATTTGTTTTTAGTGAGCTTGAAGTAAGTTTTCCCGGTGAACTGTTTTAAAATGATTTTGTTAATATCATTTATCATTTTCATTAGCATTCATCATTACCATTACGCATTCATCTTTGCCATTAATATTCATCTTTAAAATGTATCAGAGATGATGAAAGACATACAAATGAAAATTACGAAAAAAAGGAAAAACAAAAAAAAAAAACAATAAAAACCAGTGAAAAGGCGGGAAGAAAAGGACCTTTTTTTTCTTTCATTTTCGGTTTGACCCTGTTTTTTGTCGGACATTCAGGCGGAACGTGAATACCCTTTGGCAGCGTCGATCTGAAATATAAAATGCAGGCAAGATAACCTGGAAGATACAGAAATGTACTGCAGCGGGTCATTTTGCTTGAAATATGGAATGTATCCCACAAATTTGTTGAGAGGATGATCTCCTATTACGAGAGGATGAATGAAAGAAAAATAAAATGATATTGTCGTCGTCAGCCAATAGGAAGCACTCCCTTTTGTGGGGTAAGTGTCCGTGCGCGGGGCTCCCCTTTGCAATGGCGATCATCGTTCGAAATGGAATTGGTGCACATGATGATGATAACAATACACAATGTGAATAAAATAATCACCGTTTTTCGAATGTCTAATGGCTACCATGGATCAGTCGAGGCTTTTGTTCGGTAACGAAAAAAACATCCAAAAATGAAAAAATTATCCAAAAATGATCCGCCGCATTTGGCCAATGGGAATATATTCATGTTGTGTCGACGTCCGTGCGCACTGCTAATGGATGGCCAGAACGTTATTAGAAATGGAAATTTTATGACAATAGAGCATTTCTCGACTTGAAAAGAGTGCAGACACCCCTATTTGGACTCGATTCAAGAGTTTGAATGGATGGGGTTGATTCAAAATGTGGATTTATTAAAGAGGGTCATCACTCAGCAGCCAAGGGTCCTTCATCGCTCCCTCTATCCTATCGCTCCCACGTTCCCAGTGTCAATGGCAGTACGGTGGGATGGGCGGAGGACCTTGGCTGCTGAAGTGTTGAGAAGCAAATGTCTTGGTGTAATGGTTCGACTCTGGCAGTAGCTTGGCATGCACCTTTTGCCATCTCTACTTGAAAAGAAAAGTAACAAAGTGAGTGACGCTGTGGATACCATCTGGATTAAGCCTGATCATATCTTCGTAGGAACCAGAGTGGTATCTTTTGAAAGATAGCAATGAGTTTGGTATTACCGACTTGAACGTAGATGCAAAGGCAGGAGCTTAGATGAAAAAAAAAAAAAAAAGTTAACTTAGCTGTGGAAACTCGCCATGATCATGTCTGACAATACCATTCAGGAGTACCAGCTTAACAATATTACCAAGACAACAGCAGAAGATCATCAACAGGTTTGAGCTCAGGCAATGGACATCAAAGAACTAAGAAGCTAAAAAGTAAAATCATAAGCATAAGCTGGCCGAGATCATGTCTGGCCATGTATAAGCAGAAGCAGGAGGTCACCATTACAGACTTGAGCTCAGACACACGTTGAGTCATTGACAGTGTGACAAGAGAGAACCAGGATAGGGTAAATAGCAGAAAAGGAGGTATCAACTTCAACTCGTTAGCAACAAATCGAACACACCAGGGTTCCGTTGTGGTGGTCAAACAACAAGATGGTGCTGATGATGACTAAACAGGTGATCGTCCGGGTCAAGTCCTTTTCTTTTTCGAGCACCAAGTTTGTCTGGATGGCCTCGCCAAGAAAAGGCATCGACTTGCTTTTGTGAACTGGTTCAAGAAGGCGCCAAACAACACGCAAGCTACACTTACTGAATTACGGCTTCACCTTTGGCAGTACAAAGATGGAAACGGGGATGCCTTCTCTGTGGTTCCCATTGTCGGCATCCATGGCCATGCATTGATACAAGATGCACGCATCCACAACTGTTGTGTCGTTTTTACGTGTGCTCGTCAAGTTTATCTATAGAACAAAAGAATTAGCAGTGAACCCGTGCTGTCTTCAAGATTCCCATCTTTAAAAATGCCCAAAACATCCAATATTACATAATATAATATACCTCTTGGCATACTGTAGAGAGTGACCTGCGTAATTATTTACAAGAAATCATAATAAAAAGAGGGAGAAAGGACAGAAAAAAAATGATTACGTGGCTGGGAAATGCAGTATTAAGCGGGGCGAAGTGTTTTACTTCAAAAAAGATTGCCTTTTCGGATTGCTCTGAAAATGCTTGGATTTTGGGCATTTGGATTGCTTTGGGCGTCAATGTCGCCTATGCTGCAGATGCTGCACGGTGTTGCAGATGTCGCACTACTGGATTTTCGCCATCCTTTGGCGGGAATCAGGTTTTTATTTGAGCCGTGAATGAATTTTTTTAGCATGTAAACCAATTGGACGAACCGGCAAATTATTTTGTAGTGCGCGCGAAAGTAAAATCTACTGCACACAAGCCAGATTTTATCATTGTATTAGGTGACTCGCAAGAAAAAAAAAGATGAGGAGATAAAGAAAGGGGGCTGTTGGAATTTGGTCAAGCTGGAAAGCACTGGAGCAGCTGGACATTGGATAGTTGGAGAGCACTGGAGCTGATGGATATTGGACATTTGGGCTTTGGCCATTTGGATTGTATAACTATCCCATAAACATAAGCAAATAAAAAACAACCCTCTTTTTGCTACAAGAATTTATTTAGAGCAATTTTGCACTGTGGTTTTTTATCAGATCAGATCGCCTGAGGGTCCCCTGGCGAAAATGGCCGATTTTTCATTTTTTTAAGCTGGTGAATCGGAGGTGTTAAAATAAAACTGATCGAAAGTTGGCTGGGCAACTTCCAACAATCGACTTGACATTTTCAGTACCATCATCATTCATGCATTTACGTTCCCTTACAAACTTTCAGGTCGGCCTGACCACTCAAAAGTGCTGTGTAGCATTTTTTTTTTTTTTTCAAAATGAAAGGTAGAAACTGGTGGTCAAATTCAACTTCCGCACAGTGCCTTTCACGCACGACAGCTGGTCATCAGCGAAAACTAACTTCGATATTAAAAAGTAATCCAAAAGCCAGTGTCACCATTTGAAAACGGTTCCAATGCTGCTCATCTTTTCTTTCGATATCGTGCCTGTTTTAATGTCGCTCTCCTCAGCTTGACTTGACAAAAGCAGCTCAAAAATGTCGATCCGTGGAAGTGTCAACATGGTTTCGAGTGCACTTGATTTTGCTTTCGGCGCACGACAAATAATTTGGCGGTTCGTCCAATTGGTTTGCATCTAAAAAAACTCATTCACGGCTCTTGCCGGGAACCCGGTCCTTGTTGGCACCATGCAGCTTCGGGGTTGATAAAAAAAAAGGATCAGGCGTTTTTCTGTCTCTTTTTATCATCGGCAAATAAAATTTTTGGACTGACCCGATCGTCCTCCAAAAAAAAAAAAAAAATGTCTCTTTTTATTTTTGTTTATCTTTTATCGATGGATCGGACACAGGCTTCACATGACGGTGACAGTAAAGAAAGTAGGAAACACGTGTTGAAGACCGAGCAAGATGCCAAACGTGCGTTGCATGTGGAAATGGGGCAATACGTGAAGCGGCGATTGCTTGACACCAAACCTGAAAAACTCAAACCTGAACTGTTGGGGAGATGTGCCACCTGGCATCGTCGCTGCAATTGAACGAAGCTACAACTGGGCTCCTGGATCATTCAATGACACATTCCGATCGTTCAAAAACATTGAAGTGTGGAAAGATTTCCTCGCCATTTCCTTTGATGGCCTGGTCGAATCTGCCGTCACTTCCACGTCTGTCTCTTCTTCTTCCCATGCCACCTCGTCCTCAGATAAGCCCAAGTCACGAATGAAAGGCGAGATACGGAGCTGCCACAAGCCGCCAACGGCCATCCTAGCCCCACACGTCAAACAAGACGACGACTTGAAAGCGTCCGTCCTAGCTAGAATCAAGGACACCATGCTGGCGGCGACAGAATATTCACACGACATGTCTGCATTGCTTCAAGCCACAATCATCAAGTATGTGACCAAGCCGGGACCTGATTGGAATAAAAAGTGGGGGAAACCGTGTTTTGATTTTTTTTTTGTTCAGTCCCCCCGATGCCCATCCATGCGACCGGTATATTGCCCGAATATGCTTGCCGCAACAAGTCTGTGTTGCAGAACGGCTGTGTCCCTGGGCTGCCTCCACCCTACCCACCTCTGAAGGATGATCTCTTGACCTGGGGCCATATCCAACATCTGGCAGCGTGTCATTTTGGACAACTGCAAAAAGACCCAACCTCAAAACACCCAGCGTGGTCCTACCTCGACATCCATCGGGCGCCAGCACCATTGAACCCATTAGTGACAGCCAAATTGCAGTCCATTTATAACACTAAATTGACCACAGATATGAAGAACCTGATGTCTAGATCCTGTTTCAAGAAGATGGTCCATTCCTTACTGCGGCTCTTCCTTCAATGTCACCTAGCCCCCCGCCTAGAGCAACAATAGCATGCCACCTATATCAAGGCTGCCAACGAAAAGGCTGTCAGAATCGAGGTAACGTGATTGGGGTTGGCTTTGCATTGGCATGGCAGGCTCACCTTTTTTTCCCTTGGAAAAACAACCACGCAGGCTGCTCGCCAATCCAAAAGCAAACAGCTGAAGAAAAACTGGAACCACGTGCGGAATGCAATCCGAAAACAAAAATGGGAACTCGAAAAGAAGTCCAGCAAAAACAATCTCAACAACCACCAGCGTGATGGCTTCCCCTGCACGCATCAAATACCTAGAAGGTGTCATGGTAAGATGAAGTGAGGCCAGTTCCCATTCTGCTCGCATTCACTGATCTGCTTTTTTTTCAGGCCGATCTAAAACAGGAGCGTAACAAGCTGACAACAAGTCAAGGCAAACTCGATCAAAAGGCACATCTACACGTCTCAATCTATATCGTCCGACTGACCCCCCCTTTTTTTTTGTTTGTTCATCTTTAAAGGCCAGCTTCAATGTCATGGAAGAACCTGATTTGACTTTTGCTGCGCCATTCCCCGAAGAAGTGTATGACCTTGACGAATTGGCTCTGTCTTGTGGCGCTGGTGCAGCCATCCCTAACGCTGATGCCTTGGTCCGACGACTGGAAAGCCTGCAGGATGTGTTGGCAAGGATCCTTTGGAAGGAACCGGACATGGTTTTGGCGGACCCATTGCTGGCCCATTATGCGATGAACCTGGACTTGTCGAGCAACGAGGCGTGTGCCTTGAAGAAAATCTATCATGTTCTGAAGCCATATGTCGTACCAGAGCAGCCCAATTACTGCCACCTCAACCTCCTCTTTTTTGGCAGTGCCCTGTTACGACTTTGCGGTTATGATCAGCTTGCTATGCCCTACGCTCCGAATGATACAACGGGCTCGTTGAATGCATTACCGATGGATGCCGCCATCCTGTTTGAGATGTTTGGAAGTACGTTGGAGATCAAGCGTGACCATGGCATCAACGCGGCCATTGACGCCTTCCATGACAAGGAAAAGGTGTTTGGCTGCCTATTCGACATGACAGTGATCCGTGATATCTGCAAGGAGGACGGTATTGACTTTAGCTACAGTCTTGACATCAACCCTGCCAATGAGGTCTCGTTGCAAGGGCTGGTACCGAGCCAGGTGTATGAGCAACGTTTGAAGCAAGCAAAGTCCGACCTGCAGCTGCTTTCATCGCAGCACACCTTGGACAGCTTGAAAATCGACATTGCCGAAGCCCAAGTTGAAAGAAATCGACGAGCCAAGACCAAGCGTGACACCTTCAATGCGCTTATGATTCATCAAAGCGTTATGAAAGCCACAGATTATTCGAATCCCTCCATGCTGGCTGAGCCCAAAGAGGCATCCAGCACCACACCAACCATCCACAAAGGTAAACAGGAGATAAAAAAGGACATGGCGGGCGTTGCTCATCTCGATTTTCAATGTGTTTAACTTGTCGTAAGCCTTCCTGCCAAGTCTTTATAACAGGAGCAGGACTTTTAGCCATGGATAGCGAACAAATTTACAAGCTTTTGTCACGGTGTACATCCTTTTTGCCATTGCATGTCGTTAAACCTATTGGAAATTACTGCTTTGTGCATCTGAAGAACGAATGAGAGGCGGCATCCTTTTACAGTCAATATCATTTAAACTTATAGTTTGATAAAGTTATAACTTGTATTTTTGCTGGCACTGAGACGTTGCACAGGGCTTAAACATGGTTACGCTCAGCCTATAGTGAAAAAAACTTGTAACTTTTAGTTTTCTGTGATGGATAATTAAATCTCCGATTTCCTAATATAATTTTTTTTTTCGAGTCGTGGCTTTCTTTTGCCCCTTTTTTCATTTCTGGTGGTTTTTATGGTAAAACAAATAAAACAGAGCTCGGCAAATATCCGCAGGCAGATTTGGCTGCGATGACAATTTTAACATCGGTGTTTAAAACTACCAAAAAAAGATGTCAGATCTATGAACTACCCACGCGCAGAAAAAAAAACATGGCGATGGTATACAAAAGGTACAGAAGGTTTCGAAAAAAAAATTGAAGGCGCAAAATATACTGTACTCTCCCAGAAAAAATCTGAATGGAAAAATGATATGCAAAAAAAAAAAAAGCTGCTCTAGTTCACTTGGATTAAGCTTGGAAATGTTGTTTTAAGGACAGAGTGCGCTCATCTCGAAAAAAAATTGGTCTCCAGGACACGCGTGAAAACCGTCAAAGTCTGAAAAAGCTATTGCGGGACGGTAGCCAAGTCATCCCGGGTTCGAAAAAAAACCCATATTTAGACATGGCAAGAAAAGTGTAATGTTTAAGCAAATACTTGCCTTCAAAGGGAATGAAAATAATTGTGAGCGATATATTTTTCTTTATATGGGTGATGGATTTTTTGAAAATATACTTTCTAAAAAAGTAGCAATTATACTTTTTAGGAAAGTATATTTTCAAAAAATCCATCACCCATATAAAGAAAAATATATCGCTCACAATTATTTTCATTCCCTTTGAAGGCAAGTATTTGCTTAAACATTACACTTTTCTTGCCATGTCTAAATATGGGTTTTTTTTCGAACCCGGGATGACTTGGCTACCGTCCCCGCAATAGCTTTTTCAGACTTTGGCGGTTTTCACGCGTGTCCTGGAGACCAATTTTTTTTCGAGATGAGCGCACTCTGTCCTTAAAACAACATTTCCAAGCTTAATCCAAGTGAACTAGAGCAGTTTTTTTTTTTGTGCATCGTTTTTCCTTTCAGATTTTTTCTAGGAGAGTATTTACACCTTTCAAAATCTTCTGTACCTTTTTATACCATCGCCATGTTTTTTATTTTCTGCGCGCAGGTACAGTGGTTGACTAGATGGTTCATACGATCTGACATCAATTTTGGTTTTTAAACACCGATGTTAAAATTGCTACCGTCAGCCCTATGGACATACCGGTAACTGGGTTTACGGAAAACAAACAGCCTGGATTACTAGTGATGTGTTCCGGCACTGCATTGTGGAAATATGTTCAAAAATTCACAAAAGACACCGTGGTCAAAAATGCTTCCTCGTCTTGGACAATGCTCCAACTCAAAAAATCGATGATGAGCTGAAAAAGTGCCTTGGAAATGTAGAAATAAATATTTTTACCTCATACAGTAACACGGCCAGTCAGTACTAGCATGTCCTTCGCGCTGCAGAAAGCCCTCTCAGCAAGAATATGAAAGGGAGTAACCTACCGTATAAAAAATTCAATGCAAAGACAGCAATTTTCATTGCAATAATGGCGTGGAACGATGACACGTCCGCGGCTATTAAGGACTGCTTCGTAAAAACGGGAATTTTTGAAGCCTCCTCCGACGGTGCTAAGATCACTAGAACGCGAAGAAATGGCCAGCACTGAACGCATGACTCAGTGAACGGACGCCACTATCGCAAGACTCAGAAGTGCCGGTCTCCCGAAAGGCATCATGGACGATATTGCCTCTGCCAGTGAAATTGACAATGACAGCTTAGCCTTCCCAGTGCACTTGGATACTGGCAAAGATGTTACAGTTAACGATTTGATGTTCTTATTCAACTTGGAGAACGACAATGCTGATGGTATAAGCCATGGTTTTGACATGAACACAGAAAATAAGCAATTGGAAGAAGTCGCTGGCACGGACGATGAGACATCAATCAAGTACCTTCATCACTTTGCCATGCTTGTCAACAACACTACGAATGCAATTCCATTCAACACTGAAACTGAAATGGAACTGTCTATTGTATTGGGCAAAGTTGCCTCAGAACTAGAGTCAAGCATCAGAAGCAGATCGAAGCAAAAAAAAAAACGGCACTGTGTCACTCTTTTTGGTCATGAATGTTATACGGAAATACCATACAAAGCATTAAAGCCAAAACTAATAACTTTTATTTTTTCGAAAATCCCAAATCCGCTTTTATAAGTTTAAATGATATTGACTGTACACTTCTCCCCTCTTTCTTTTATCTCGCCCTCGCTCGTTTAAATAGCGTTCGGCCAATCCAAAAAGGGACACCCCGTTTTTCAATTGCCCTAACCGATTTTTCTACTTCTTTGTTCTTTTCTACAATGACGAACGCCAATGATACGTCAATAGCTTATGCAAATTCAGTGAGACTTTACCATAAGTGTCTTACCATCAAGATCCACCGAGTTCATATATGTATGGGCGCAATGCAAATGAACGAGGAGGTTTCAACCAAGCCTATATGCATACTGGATTTCCACGTCATTTGGTGCCTGCCAGGTGTTTCTTTGAGATGTGAAAAAAAAAATTGACTAGTGACCCAATCGGACAAACCGCTGAAGTTTTCAAGTGCGCGAGCAAGCAAAATCAAGTGTGTGCGTAGTCATTTTAAGTGCATGTTTGCCACCCCAGTCGTTCTTCCCTGCGCTACCTAAGAGGGTTGCAATTTAACAAACGTCATTTCTCACCATTTTGTAATAGCATGGATAATTTGGGGTGAATTCATTTAGATCAATTCTGCGCTGTGACTTTTGATCTGTTCGCCTGGGGGTTCCCCGATGAAAATGGCCGATTTTTTTATTTTTTTAGCTGGTGGATCGGAGATGTCAAAACGAAAGTCAACAAAAGTTGGCTGGGCAATCTACTTTAATCGACGTACCCAAAAGTGCTCTGCAGCGTTTGCTTTTTTTCTTTACGAAACGAATGGAACGCTAAATTCAATTTCCGCGCAGTTGCTGTCTTTTTTATTCTTTATTCTGGGTCTTCTCTCTTCCCATGGGCTCCTAATCTACTGCTTTTTTGGCCTTGTCATCCAACCACCAGACACTTCCAACGTGCTGTAAAAGGTACATGAAAAGCCTCACTTACGAGCCATATCTCATTACTTTTCACGATGCCGCAAGCACGCCAGCACCAAACGCAAGGTTGCAGTCCAACCTTGGCTGAAGGCTGGTGTCGATTTTATGAATAATGCATCTTTAACGACAAGTCAATGGTCTAACCTCCTACTCCCTATCACGTAGAAATCAGAGCAATGAGTCTTTGCTTACAATTCAAACCCTAACTACCTTATTTTAACCAGCATGTTGCATTAAGGAATCTTCATGTGCTACTGCTAGTTTATTAAAAATCTATTCTGAAAAATCAATATGACGCCATGCATTGTTGTAATCGCTAGCTCCAGCTCTTGAATTCCTGTCGAATGCCCTTGGAGCGAGACCTTGGAGACCAATGTTCAAGGAGCTGTGAGAAAAAGAAGACGAAAAAAAAAAAAAAAAAAAAAAAAACTGCAGGGCGGGTTTTTATTTGCTGACGTTTAGTTGAGCCCTGAGCCCCTGACCGTAGGCCAAGCCTAGAATCGTAAAAACATCGACTTTTTGATCTAGAAGAGCTAATGACTTTTATTTGAAACCCCAAATAGAAGATATATTTTATAGGTGACAGCCTGATTTTCAGAAGAATTGAATAATAATTGCAAGCTTTCAGCAATGACGACGTGTGAAAGGTGGATTTCCCGATTTGGAAGAAAAAGGTCAATACAAAAAATGGCAGGGTGTGTGAATGACGAGAGGTAAAAAGGAGTGTATGACTGTTCGACATAGAGGCAGGGTCGATGAGAAAATGCATAGTTTTACGAGGGTTTTATAATGACTGGTTAAGGAGAACGGGTAGGAAAGTGTATGGGCTTGTAAGCGGAGGAAGAAGCAAAAGAGGTCGGTCAGAGAAGGCGTTTGCCAGAGTTTGTGTGCAAGTGATGCTTGGCAAATGGAAGTGAATACTGCGTGATTGCAACCGCGAACAATGGCACAGTGTCTATTGATGATATCATCACTGCTGAGGGAAAAAAAAGAGGTAGGTAAAAACGTCCCGGTTTTTTTTTTTTTTTTACACAGTGTCACAGTCTGGCGGCAATCTTTTGAGATCGAACCGAGCTTGCTGACATGGCACATGCATTACATCTTCGAGCAAATGGATGGAACGTTTATATGTAACTTTGACACCAAAAGCTGCGCAACTCATCAACGACAGATCATGACGATGTCCAAGACAAAGCGAGAGGGGTAGTCGTAAATCAGATAATCATCCGTCTCTGTAGACTTGGCAAGTTATCGTTGCCCATATCATCAAGCTTTTGCGAAACAAGAACCACAGAAAGTTCGCATACAAACTCTGGCAAACGCCTTCTCTGACCGACCTCTTTTGCTTCTTCCTCCGCTTACAAGCCCATACACTTTCCTACCCGTTCTCCTTAACCAGTCATTATAAAACCCTCGTAAAACTATGCATTTTCTCATCGACCCTGCCTCTATGTCGAACAGTCATACACTCCTTTTTACCTCTCGTCATTCACACACCCTGCCATTTTTTGTATTGACCTTTTTCTTCCAAATCGGGAAATCCACCTTTCACACGTCGTCATTGCTGAAAGCTTGCAATTATTATTCAATTCTTCTGAAAATCAGGCTGTCACCTACAAAATATATCTTCTATTTGGGGTTTCAAATAAAAGTCATTAGCTCTTCTAGATCAAAAAGTCGATGTTTTTACGATTCTAGGCTTGGCCTACGGTCAGGGGCTCAGGGCTCAACTAAACGTCAGCAAATAAAAACCCGCCCTGCAGTTTTTTTTTTTTTTTTTTTCGTCTTCTTTTTCTCACAGCTCCTTGAACATTGGTCTCCAAGGTCTCGCTCCAAGGGCATTCGACAGGAATTCAAGAGCTGGAGCTAGCGATTACAACAATGCATGGCGTCATATTGATTTTTCAGAATAGATTTTTAATAAACTAGCAGTAGCACATGAAGATTCCTTAATGCAACATGCTGGTTAAAATAAGGTAGGCTTAGGGTTTGTATTCTAAGCACAGACTCATTGCTCTGATTTCTACGTGATAGGGAGTAGGAGGTTAGACCATTGACTTGTCGTTAAAGATGCATTATTCATAAAATCGACACCAGCCTTCAGCCAAGGTTGGACTGCAACCTTGCGTTTGGTGCTGGCGTGCTTGCGGCATCGTGAAAAGTAATGAGATATGACTCGTAAGTGAGGCTTTTCATGTACCTTTTACAGCACGTTGGAAGTGTCTGGTGGTTGGATGACACAGACAAAAAAGCAGTAGATTAGGAGCCCATGGGAAGAGAGAAGACCCAGAATAAAAGATAAAAAAGAAAGCAACCGCGCGGAAATTGAATATGGCGCTCCCTTCTTTTCAAAGAAAAAAAATAGCAAACGCTGCAGAGCACTTTTGGGTGATCAGATCAATGTGCAATCATGCAAAAGTACCCAAGCCAATGAATGATGATAATCTTGAAAATATGACGTCGATTGAAGAAGATCGCCCAGCCAACTTTTGTTCACTTTCGTTTTGACATCTCCGATCCACCAGCTAAAAAAATAAAAAAATCGGCCATTTTCATCAGGGAATCCCCAGGCGAACAGATCAAAAGTCACAGCGCAGAATTGATCTAAATGAATTCACTCCAAATTTTTCATGCTATTACAAAATGGTGAGAAACGATGTTTGTTAAATTGCAACCCTCTTAGGTAGCGCAGGGAAGAACGACTGGGCTGGCAAACATGCACTTAAAATGACTACGCACACACTTGATTTTGCTTGCTCGCGCACTTGAAAACTTCAGCAGTTTGTCAGAATGGGTCATTAGTCAAAATCACTTTTCACATCTCAAAAAAAACACCTGGCAGCCACCAATTGGCGACGGAAATCTGATGTACCAGTACATCAACAAAGCAATAGAAAAGGAAGAGTCTCCCTCTTCCATTTTGCATCCAGGCTTGGGTGACGTTAGACAAGTGCTACAAAAAACATAAAAAGCACATTTTATTGGGCAATTGCAAGCCCTGTGTAATGTCCATATCCGTGAATTTTCTGAACCTCCTCGTTCATTTTGCACTGCAAATGATGCTACATGAAAAAAAAAAATAAGAGATGAATCCAATCTCCGCCAGAGCCAGCATTGAATGCTTGGCTGTAGGATAATGAGCAAGTATGATGTATAAAGTAGCAGGACATGTACTGCGTAGATGGGGTTGGATATTCGTTCAAGGAGAATGTTACCGTCATGTGTTATCAGGGATGACAGCTCCCAGTCCAATGGGTGACAGCTGGCAGTTTCATTTCCCTCAGCTGCAGGGCTGTCCTTCCACACTACCCTTTGTAATAAACCGTTCATCTATATCTATATTTATTGAAAGTAAGAATGAAACTAGGAATACCACTGCATCCGAACAGGGTAAGTTGACGAGGCTTGATGATGTAATTGGGCTGCACTGTATCTGCGACGACAGCCAGGCTGACGTTCCTCTTTTTCACAGTAGGCCACCCGGATTCTGGGAATGGCCAACGGTCCCAAGTCACTCGTCGGAGAGGTGTTTTACCGCCGGCATCCAATCACCAGGCATGAATGACTCACGCTGATCCATTTTCGGCGCTTGGTCTCCGAGCTTGCCCAGGAAAAGATCCAGAGAGGAAATCTGCAACATCAACGGGAGCCAAGTAAGTGTATATGAGCTAGTGTTGACCATTCTCTAGTTGATGCGTGGCTGCCACACGTGTCTTCTTTGCTGCCTCTTGTCTACAGCTAAAAAAAAAATGACGGCAATGTCAACCGGAAGGTTTTTTTGGGGGCACTCATTTTTTGAGATCTTGATCGGGATATCCAGAGCCCAAAACGATTTCCCAGCTTGGGAATTATACCTTGCGTTTGTTTAAACGCATATACGCATGTGCCTTTTGTTACTGCAAGAACGTCACCGGCCTAGAAAAAAAAAGCTGCTGTCATTGCTTTGTCAGCAAGCTTGAATGTTTTGCGCTGGACAGCACATTTGGCATGGAGTCTCGTGTGCGACAGGCCATGGTCCCTCGCCAAATTACAAAAATGAGCGACTGCATAGTTGCTGACAATCGTTTTATTCGCAGTCTTGATCCATGATCCCATCCAGATTTATGCCCGAGCGATCCTTTGTGACATGATGATCAACACCAAATGAGTTACCCATACTACGTTTTGATTATGGCTGATGAGGACTTGTCCATTGTATTTTTTTTTTTAGCAATGCAAACATTTCAGCCAATGAATGGGCGTGATTTTAAAAAATTTTGTAGGGTGGAATCCATTGAGCTTTATTTAATTGTTTAATTGGAGCCCATGGTGAGCGGGTTTGTAACCTTAGCCACGTGGTTCTTCACCCGAAGCCGTGGAATGCCGGCCATTGGTTTCCCGTTTGAAAAGACGACGTCATTCACCTCGTTTAGATAAAGTTTTATTTTTTATTTTTTCAAACCATGATTTTACACAAAAAAAAAAAGCTGTTTGGCAATGGCAACAGACATTTTCTGTTCATGATTGTACAGGACCAATTTCCTTTTGCAACAACAAAGCGAATGGATAACATGCATGGCCCGAGGCTTTGTTTTAAAAAAGGGAAATGGACCACGACACCAATTTGGCCAATAGCAGATGACAGCGGAGTGATAATAAGGGCGCTTTTTTTTTTTTTTTGGACCCTCGCTCCCCTTTCTTTTTTTTTTTTTTTTCTTTCTCTCTTTTGTAACCTCTCAGTTTATACATAGGTCCACCTATTTTTGTTTCTTTTTTCTTTTGGAGTTGTACATGTGTGTGTATTTATGTGAGCGATGCAAATAGATAGAACTTCCAGTGCTTCGACGACGAATCGACGACGACCTTCGTTTATTAATCTAAGTGGCACACAAGCCGTTCAACAGGATGACATTCTGTCTCCTCGCACCCCCAAATCGATCGCCAAATCACGACGAGGATCGATCAGTCTGGATCAGAACAAAACCCACGATGTGCTCGAAGCCTCCAAAGTGCCTACTCGATCCGACAGTTTGAAGCGAATGCAAAAGGAGGCCAAGGGCAAATCCGCTGTTCCGTCTGCCCAGGTCATTACCTCGCCACCACTGTTATCCGATCGGAGCCCTGGTTATTTTGACTTGGAAGCCTCGCAACCGTCCATGACGCCTGCTGCTCTGGCTGTAGCTGCCCACCTCCGGTCCCAACAACAGCAGCCCCCGTCGCCCTATTACACCCAAGCTTTCCGTCAAATGTCTGTCAACGATCCGCCCGCCTCATCCTCCACCACTGTCAAACCTGTCAAACCAACCACGCCCCCCGCCCGCCCTCGCTCCTCATCCATTTCCAGCATCAGCAACAAGACACCTCCCAACTTTGACGTCCACATGCTCTATCGTGTCAAGACCCAGCGCACCGCCAAAAAGGTCGACAACTTTTTCGGCGACAATGTGCCCATTGACAAGAGTATCAAGGAAATTCGCAAAGAAGGTCTCAAAGCCATGCTAAAATCCCATGTGCCACTGTGCTACTTTTTGTTCCATCTTCTTGAAGAATACAGCCATGAAAACTTGGTAAGAAACAAGACTGGGAAGACGGAAAGGCTCCAGCTTACGGTTTTTTTTTCTGTATCTAGTTTTTTCATATCGAATTGGAGCAATATGAAGCCTTTCGCTACGTGTCATTGGTACAGCAGCTCGCAACGGCACAACATATCTACAACACGTACCTGACCCGGAACAGCCACTTTGAAGTAAACCTGGACGATCGCGTGCGGCGTCAAGTCAAAGAAGCCTTGGATCAGAAGCAGGTTGATACTTGTTTTGACGCAGCCAAACGCTCGGTCTACTCGCTCTTGGAATCAAGCTACATGCGTTTCTTGACCACCAAAATCTATCATCGCATGCTCAAGGATTGTGGTAAGACTCTTTTTTTAAGACCCTTCCTTCGTTTCAGGCTTCAGCAGCTGATCTCTATGTATCATAGGTGAATCAGCGTCTTATTACAAAGAAGAAACACGGTATGCGGCGGTGAATGTGCTGTTAGCGTACATAGAGCGTGAACACAACATGATCTACAAGAATCCATTGACCGACACCCCCGTGTTCCAGAGCGTGTCCCAGACCACCCGACGCCGCCACGAATTGATCAAATCCATGATCCACGAATTCTGTCGCACGTTGGTTGGTGTCGAGTTCAGCTACTACCGCATGGACCCCGAGACCATGGAGCAGCAGTTGATCGATCACGATCCTCCCCATTCCCCTGTCCAAGAATCAAAGTCACCAAAATTGCTCCCTCGGCCCAAATTTGATTTCTTGAAACGCAAATAGACTTTTTTTTATTTATTTACTATGGCATTCTCTCATTCTCCCCTCTTTTCATTATGTTAATTTATGTTCTTGCATTCTTTTCGTTTTATTATTATTGTTTCTAGATCGGTATCAACAGGTTATATTGTAGTTGTAGATTTTATTGGTTCACTCTTTTTTTTTTTTCATATGTTTATACACCTTATTAGAATAAAAATACAAAAAAAAATGAAACCCGCAAATACAAAGAAAGCCGTCGAAAACCAAACCAGCCAAAAATAAACGGAATAGAATGGATGTCTTTAGCACGAATGGGCAAATCAGCCGAATTTTCATTAAAGGCGCGGCCAATCTACGACTGGATCAAAGAAGTACAGCAAATCCATGTGCTAGCTTCAATGGCACGTCTACTGTCTTCAGTCCACAATGACAAGTTCAAGGTGTGGCTCTGTTCATACGCTAGCTAAAGAAGGGGATAGGAAACGTGATGCCGTATAGGTCGCTTACAAGGCTATTTGGTACTGAAGCGATACACCGGGCAAGGCTTTGGTAGCACAGAGCAAAAACAAGTAGAAAATAGAAATGTTTGTGTAGCCGTGTATCCGTTCCTCTTGAAAGTCGAGAAGATGCCAATGCTTTGAAACCTCACCTTTTTTTCTCAGCTCAAGTTTAAAAGGCCGCACTACAACAGGCATTAAATCCAAATACTGAAAAAACACGCTGGGATTTCTTTCTCTTTCTACTGTACTTCTCAATTCTTACATTTGCTCAATTTTTCCACGCTCGACCAACCTTCTTGCAGCTTTTTTTTTTTTTACAAAAAATAGTCATTCAATTTATATATACCCCACCTTTGCATGTTGCTCGTTTTTATCTAAGATGGATCCCATTCATCCTGCACAACGTCAGTTGGGCTACGTCAAATTCTTCAACACCAGCAAAGGATACGGCTTTATTTTACCCAATGACTCTGAAAATGATTCTGTGGATGGTAATTCTTTTACGCCTTCTCTCCAGCGCCTCATTCATTTATGTCACGTAGAAGTCTTTGTCCACCATACCGCCATCATTTGTGAAAAAGGTTTCAAATCGTTGCTCGAGGTATAATATATGCATATAAAAAGACGGTTAGACTTTTACTAAAACATTGACTCGAATATCGCGTCGAAAATGTCCTATTTTCGAATTATAGGGTGAGGAGGTAAAAGCTTGATGAAAAGGAAGAAGGGTGGCGAATGATATCTTAATGTGTGTGAATTTTTTTATGAAAATTTATCCAAACAAAAAAAAAAAATGGAATAGGTGGAGTATGATTTGATAGAAAGCACCAAAGGGTTACAAGCTGCCAATGTCACAAGTCCTGGCGGAAACCCCCTCAATGGGAACGTTTGCTATACCAAAACGTAAGCCTAAAAAGCTGTGGAGGCACGATTCAAACGTCGGCTCATCTTTTTCCAGTCAACGCCAACCTGTGACAGATCTGGCACCACCTTACCCTGTCTATGAAGGTAGATTCAATTCCTTTTCTTTTGAACAAAGACTTATTTCTCACTTTTTCTTTAGGCAATCCTATTCCAGGCTACTACCCATACGTCATGGCTTATTCCTCGGTGCCTCCTCCTTACACACCCGTCCCTCCATCGACAGTCATGCCATGCTTTCCTCATGTCGCGCCACTCTTGTCACCTGCACAATCTCCTGTCTCTTTACCTTTTCCTCTGATCGGTCCAGCTCCTGGCAGCGTTCCTGTCTATCTCAATAGCAAAGATACCAATATCTCCTATATCCATCCCAGCCTACCCTCCTCTTACCCTCGTGGTGACCCCGTGCAATACCCCAGCTATCACCAGTACTCATCCCTACCCGTCTCTTATGCTTCCGAGCTCCCACCTCCACCTATTTCCCCCATCGACACTCTCGACCCCTCTTCCTCTTGATTCAGTTTCCATAGTAAAACAGTAAGGAAAAAAAAAGTGCGAGTAAAAATCAACCAAATAAACCACCCAATCTCTACTCTCTCTTGTTACCCGTCAACAGTCCAGAAAAGGGGGGAAGGTTTAATAAGCCCATCATGAACCGAAGAGCTGATCAGTACTGATGATATCGACATGCTTGGGTGGAGGGAAATACGGTTGAACCGGCTCGTTGGAGCGATTGGACTAGAAGAAGAAAAATACAAGACTAGGTAAGTGGGGCCAGCGGCCGATGTCTATCTCGGTCACTTGCTGTGAGAAATGGTATCGGTAACGCAGACTTCTGACTTGTGCTTTGGGCAATCGCCTTGTCCATCTCGTCTACGTTGGCTGTCACTTGTGCTAATGTTTGTGCCATGGCTTGGACAACTTTCTGTTGACAATGAATAGCAGACGAGTAAGTCTGCACGCTTTGACCTGGCCCTTTTTTAAGCAGCCCACTCCCTCTAACTCACATCAATTTGATCAATGGTGTCAAAAGCATGCTGTAGACCGTCAGCATTCTGCTCCAGTTTCGCCAACGTCTCCCTGCAGCTTGTTGTATCCTCTTGCACCTATTGCAGGGTAAGAAAAGTGAGCACTTGCTTTCCATGGGCGTCTCATTTCTCCAGGTAAACGGAAGGCCTCAATACCTTTGATAGTGACGTTGCTGTATTTTCAATCCGTTGATGGCATTGATCAGTCTCCTTCTTCACCTGGGCAATCTACAACGAAAAGAGTCATAAGGAACGATATAACAACAAAAGTACTATTGCCATTGTTGTTTCGGCAGGAAAGATGGAGGCGTGATCTTACTAATGGTGAAGCTGTGGTTACTACTTGATGCCGTTTTGCTAGTTCTAATGATGCAGTGGCTATGGTATTGGCAGTATCTGAAGTGGCCATGAACGAAAAACGAAAAGCACAAAAAAAAAAAAAAAAAAAAAAGAACTGATTCAGTCGCCTTTGTGGCTCTTCAGTGCGGCGTTTGAACGGACGACGCCCATTGATAGCGCGATGACATGAATTCAAAGCGACAGAATGCTTGGGTAGTGAAGAGATCAGGCAGGCTTTAACTTGAACATATTGTTTTGCTGCATCGAACTTTGCCTTTTTGGACCTTTTTTTTTTCTTTTTGGCTTTGCAGGCTTTGAGCTGTGCGTGTTACTGTAAGATGGGGACGGGCGCGACCGACATGTCCAACGCTGTATCTTATCCCCATTCAGTGAATGGAGACACACATGACCTTTTTTTTTAACTTGCATTGGCATTCACGTGTGCCAATTGTTTGCGCCTCGGTGACCAGCCGAAAAGAATGATGTAAAAAAAAAAAATGAGGAGGCTCCATCAGCCATCTGGAGTGTTGTCAACCTCCTCTTTTATTTTTAAAAAGCTTCTTCAGACAACTTGGGTGAACCTGCCACAGGATAAGAAGAAGATGAAAAAAAGGCAACACAAAGGAGCAAGATTTGATAACATGGGTGTGCCGGCCACGGAAAACAGAAAAAAAAAAAAAAGCAAAGTAGGGGTGCAGCAGCACCTATTGAGACCAGCCAGTGTTATGTACAGGAGTAAGAGGGAGGGGGGTCAAGCCATGCGTTCGACAGAGGAAACATGCGACGAGGCTTTCATGTGTTTGCGCAGTGATCTTGCATGGAAATACGATTTTTTACATTCTTGACAAGAAAAGGGGCGGACGTTGCTGTGGGTCTTGCGATGGGTGCTGAGCGAATCTGGACGAGAGAATCGCTTGCCACAGCCGCCAAAATCACAGACAAAAGGTCGTTCGCCAGTGTGTGTTCGCAAATGATTATGCATCTTGTGACGCTTGGTGAAAGGTTTGTCTCGCCGAGGACATCCATTCCATCCGCAATAGTAAACAGCCTACCGAAAATAAAATAAACGCTTCAGCAAAAAAGCTCGCCACTTTTTTTTCCTCTTTACCTTTCCTTTCCCAACGTGGACCCGGCAAAGATGTTCTGTCAGCTGAGACATGGAATACGTGACGGTATCACATGACTCCCATCGACATTGCCAGCAATCCTGTTTTGGGAATTCCGAGTGGCAGTCCTGGAGAACTTGCTCCAACGTGATGATTCTATCAATCAAATCTTCCTTGCTTAACTTTTGCAAGGTGTCTCGTGATGTGGAGGAGGTGATGGCAAAGGGGAGAATTTGTTTGGTGTCCATGGCTGAGCGTGGCATTTCAGGAGTAGTCATCACGTTGGGCGACATTTGCTCGGCTGAAAGCGGCGGTGATAAGGGCGACAAAGCGTCATCCGTGCGCAAATTGGAATAGAGATGGTACTGCGACAAGGTAGCTTGGTGGTTTAAAAAGGGCGTGCAAGGGTCGGACGGAAAGGCGTCCTGGATACTTGTCATCTCCGAAAGAGATTCATTGTGCCATCCCATCCCGACCGAGTATACATCCGATGGATTTGTTCCCATCCCTCGGCCCAAGGCTTCCTCCGGACTGTGGTACACTATAAGAAGGCAAACAGTTAATAGGCTGCCAGTTATTTTCCTCGGGTTGACTATTTACTCAGTTGCTGATGACAGTATTCTAAAGGTGACAAGGCCATGGCTTTTAAAGGTTTGTACAAGTTCTCTTTCGTGGCGTATGAAATGAAATGTAAAAAAGAAAAGAGAGAAAAAAAGGGTTCTATTTCTACTCTTTGTGAGGGAGATCGAAATCTGCATGGAACAAAAAAAAACACAATATAAAAAAAAAGACGGACCCGGTGGTACAACGTGGTTGGTTAGTCAAATCATTTACTGCAAATCTTCATTGGGTCGCTTATCCAATTAGGAAATCACACTGTCCACCACGCCTCTCTGCTGACTGATGCAAAAAGAGGATGTTCTAAAAAAACTTTGCCGTCGGGAGTCGCCAAAGGGAGCATGACCACAGTTTTGCAGTGCCCCAACTGCCTCGCTTCTATCAAGTGCTTCTATCTTTTTGACATGCTGACCTCCTTCTCTAGAGATGCAGCGTACCAAAAGTAGAAACCATTGGCTTTTTTTTTTTTTTTCCACCACTGAAATTGGGCTGCAGTTACAACTGAAGAACCTGAGAAAAAAAGGACGCGTGTTTCAGAAAAAAAAAAGTCTCAGATCAACTATTGATTTATAGTTAGGTACTATTTAGCAAGAGAGCTACTTCGTGGCATGGACGAACCTCTCTCTTTGAGTTAACATCCCCTCCTTTTTATTTTCAGTCCTGCAGTTTTCATTTGAGATGGTCGTTGAAAGAAGCAGGATGCTGGACCAATCAAGCACAGTGTCACTAACCTAGCGACCGCTTGTGCTACTGAGACTTTTTTCTTTAAAAAAAAGGAGTAAAGGGAAAGTGATACCAAAGCTTTTATTCGGGAAGACTCCGTGACAAATTCCAATAGGTGGGAGATCAGAGCTCCCTTTGGAGTGATTGTGAAAGCCAATTTAGATCATGTGTTAATGGGTTGTTGATGTTGTGATTATACGGATTTGGGAACAAAGAAAAAAAAAACAAGAAGCTCGGTTTTTTTCCTTGATAGGTCAATTCTAATGGAATTTCCCAGGTCGGTGTTATTTCGTCTGTGTACCGGGTGCCACATGCCCTGACCCGGTTTTGGTAATGCCGATGTTGCCAATATCCACCTTTCCTTTTGACTATTTTTTTTTTTTTGGACGCCCAATGATTTGCAGCTTCAGCCAGTCAATGTGACCTACCATCGTTGCTATTTTGGGCCACCCGTCTTTGAAAAGAGAGAAAAACTGGTTTTCTTACCGAAGCAGCTGGTTAAAAAGAAATTGGTGGTACATTAATCCAAGGCCAACAAAAGTGGCTATGTAAACGTTTTTCCTCGACAGTTGACCAAGGTTCTTCTGCTTTAATGCGACTTTTTTTTTTTATAAAAACATAACCCGAGAGTCAAGGGCGTTGAATTTCATGCAGGAGCCCATGCCAATCGTTATTGGCCTGCTGAGCTGCGTGATGCCTTTTTGGGAACAGGAAAAAAATAACATGTGAGTATGACACTTTCTGACCAAAGATCAGCCACTTGCGATGATCCGTTTGGCTTCGCCATGAAGTTCATTGATTTGATCGGCAAATTTCTTTGCAAGCCCACCAACCTTTTGACCGGTGGGGTTGTTCTGCAGCCAATCCTGGGCCTTGTCGGCCGCCAGTTTCTGTTTTTCTTGCACCTTTTGTTCAATGTCACTTGTTTTTTCGGTCAGATGGTACTGCTGGTCTAGTTGGTGCAGGTTTTGACGGAGCTGGTCAAAGTATTTTTGGACAGTCTCGCGCACGCCATACTTGTGATCAAACTCGATCCCTTTGGCCAAGACCTGGTCACCCAGCCGGTAGCCTGCTGCCATTAGCTCCGCCATCACCTTGGACACGGGTTTGGCTGACTCGTCCGCCTGCATTGTACTCTCCTGCTGCCGATTTTCCTCGCCTTCCACCGTCGGCTCACCTGCTATTGGTTTTTCTGGTGCCCCGGCTTCTGCTTCCTTTGTGTGTGATTGGTCTTGCGCATCTGCAAAGTACGATGCCACTTGGAGATGTCGGTTATCCACAATGGCTAACCACAAAAAAAAAAAAAAGGTCACGTTGCATGTTCTCCTATACAGATTGGTGCGATCTCCTTTTTACCATCTGTCAAAAGGGTAGCTGTGCTTGCTGCTTTGCTGTTTTCAAACAAGATCAATGCTGCCTGGCTGTCGTCTCCATCTGGCTTTAATTCCATATCCTTGATCCTCCCACAAAATAAAAAAAAATCGCGCAGTGATTTTTCGCTCGTGGACGCATTGACATTCGTCACCTTGATCAAATTAGGTGTAGGTTCGCTTGGGATCTCCATTATTTTATTGAATACAGAAAGAGAAAGGCAGAAAAAAAAAGCTGAAACGAGACCCTAGTTTTCTACTAGGCCATTCCACCGTATCCTTGCAGTAGCGAGCATCCAAAACTTGGCAAACCATGAAAGATAGGAGCCCAGTGTTTTTTCGTTTTTTTTCCTGATTGTTGGCGCAGCGAGATCAAGAAAAATAGGCTTGCTCGTTTGGTCCGGCCAAACTAATCAATCCAGGCTTCTGCCTTGAGAGTTGAAGGCTGGGATAGGCAGAGAATGAGACGGCAGTGCTTTTCATTATTTCTCGACATGGTGACGAAGATGGTCCACGTACGGTAGTCGAGGTGTTGAAAGGAGCTGATGCACTGGGGAAAAAAAAAAGGACCGCGTGCTCCGCAACCAAAGCGATCTGATCTATCCACTCTCATCACTCATAATAAAATCCTCGGTGAATTATTTTCTCAGCTTTTGCATAGCTCGGCAACCTTCATGATGAAAAACTCATTCCCCGCCATGGAATGGGCATCTTTCCAAGACCATGGCGTGCTTCTCGCTGACGTTACCCAACAAACGGCCCGCTCCGCCTTTCAAGCTGCGGCGTTTTTGGCTTATGTTGCATTTCACAGTGTTGGAACGGTAGGATGAACCTAATTTTATAAAGGGCATGTGAGTAATAGGCATCAGCCAATACCACGCTCATCTTTGGCACCATGATGCGATTTTCTCACGCTCTTGATGGATGGCAAGGAATTGACGGAAGCGAAATCACTGATGGATGATTGTTGGGGCACAGACAAGGAGTCATGTGAGGTGTAGCTAGAGCATATGCATGCAAATCTTTTTGTTTGTTGTTCAAAGCGAAAAGTTAGTATATACCCCGCTGAGCGTGAACGAGTGAATGTACAACCCCCTAAAAAAAAGCATTCACATTTACTAAAAAAAAAAAAAAAAAAGAATAATAATAACCAGTCAAGTGTTGGTGCAAGGAGGAGTAGCATTGACATTGGGTAGGGCGCTCGGAAAATGGCGTCATTGACCTTCATAATACGGTGGTGCAACATCTGTGACGACTTGATCGTCACAGGTTTTTGAAAACGCACAGGCAAGGCGGTTTTGTTAACGACAGCCTAGATCATTGAATTAGTCCAACCCAGCAAATCTTGTTGTTAGCGCGGTCGACAATTACTTCTTTGTATATTACTTCAGGGGCTACATTGTTGTGGGCTACCATTTCAGCAATTTTTTGAAAGGGGGAAGACATGAGACTAGTATCCTTGACAAAATTGAGCTTTTTCCTATTCCCTTACCTAGGAATCCAAGGCGACGGGCAATTTTTTTGTAATACTTGGTTGCTAGATTTCCGTAGTCACAGCGGCCAGGGGAAGGGTCATACTATAATTCCCTAATATCACAGCATCATACCATGGCGCGTGTTTATATTTATCATTAACTGATATATTTTTGCTTACACTGAGGTTCTCGCTTTTCGTAACGCCTGCAGCTGCTTTGGCAGCGCTACCACTAACAGTACGTAGCATTAACATGGCTTATCTCGCGGCACTTCCACTTACCATCGTTGAACATTGAATGAGGTTTTTTTTATTACACCGAATGGAAGGGGTGAGATAGACGTAGCCGTGCCGTGGAATGCACTTTTTCCGCTTGCGGTGTTTGCATTTTATTTTTTAGTGACCGTATGAAAAAAAAACTTGAGGAGGGAAGGGGATAGCAAACGCGGTAGTCATAGACAGATGTTTGACCATTTTAAAAAACGCACAGGCAATGCAGTTTGGTTATCGGCGACCTTGGTCGTTGAAAATTACATCTTCGTATATTACAGATGGCTACTTTTATTTCAGTTATATTTTTATGAGGGAGAGAGAGAGAGACTTGTTTTTTTTGTTTTATTTTTAGGCACGTCGTCATTTGTGGCTCTTGTTTCGTTTTCGCTTATTTTTGTTCTTTGTGGCCCAGTGGATGGGCCAGGGGCTGGAGCAGTAGAAGGAGAACCAGCAACAACGGGAAGAGCAGGAGCAGCATCCGAGACAGCGGGGACAGCAAGAGCAGCATCCGGGAAAGCGGGAACAGCAGCAGGAGCAGCATCCGGGAAAGCGGGAACAGCAGCAGGAGCAGCATCTGGGAAAGCGGGAATAGCAGCAGCGGAGGAAGACGCTGCAGCGATGTTGGAAAGACACTCTTCATGGAGTCGGTTTGACTCCATGAAGATGTCTAGAAGTCGTTGATAAATGGGGGGTGTCTTTGTAAAAAAAAAAAAAAAGACTTGGAAAAAAGATTAGGAAAAAAGGAAAGAGAAGGAAAAAAAAACTCTTCTTTGGCGCCGCCAGCTTTTAATCAATCATTAAGCTTAACACGCGCATTGGACCTTTTTCCCACAGAATTTACAATGCATGAAGGTGGGAGATACTGAGGCGCGTGAAGTACAGCAGCAGCAGCGACAAGAGGAAGGGTAAATGTTCCATACAGGAGGTACACAATTGAGCTCCCCAAAGCTAGCTCCAGATGGTTCAGTCCATTAAGTCGGTGAAGAGAGAGCGTAACATTGACAAGGCTTATCTCGCGGCACTTCCACTTACCATCGTTGGACATTGAATGAGGTTTTTTTTATTACGCCGAATGGAAGGGGTGAGATAGACGTAGCAGTGCTGTGGAATACACTTTTTCCGCTTGCGGTGTTTGCATTTTATTTTTTAGTGACCGTATGAAAAAAAAACCTGAGGATGGAAGGGGATAGCAAACGCGATAGCCATAGTCAGATGTTTGACCATTTTGAAAAGCGCACAGGCAATGCAGTTTGGTTATCGACGACCTTGGTCATTGAAAATTACAACTTTGTATATTACAATGACTACATTTATTTCAGTTTTTTTGTTTCAGATGGGGCGAGACATGACACTTGGTTTTTTTTTTCTTTATTGGTAGGTGCGCCGTCGTTGCCGTTGTCGTAGTTTTCGACTTTTGTTTTGTCGCTTGTTCTTTTTCTTTTTTGGCCCTGTTGATGGGCCAGGCGCAGGAGCTGCAGCAGCAGGAGCAGGAGGAGCAGCATCCGGGAAAGCGGGAACAGCAGCAGGAGCAGCATCCGGGAAAGCGGGAACAGCAGCAGGAGCAGCATCCGGGAAAGCGGGAACAGCAGCAGGAGCAGCATCCGGGAAAGCGGTAACAGCAGCAGCTGAAGCAGGTGCAGAGGAGACGAAGACGCTGCAGCAATGTTGGCTAGACGCTCTTCATGGCGTCGGTTTGACTCCATGAAGATGTCTAGCAGGCGTTGATATATAGGGGGTGTCTTTGAAAAAAAAAAAAAAAAGACTAGGAAAAAAGGAAAGAGAAGGAAAAAAAAACTCTTCTTTGGCGCCGCCAGCTTTTAATCAATCATTAAGCTTAACACGCGCATTGGACCTTTTTCCCACAGAATTTGCAATGTGTGAATGTGGGAGATACTGAGGCGCGTGAAGTACAGCAGCAGCAGCGACAAGAGGAAGGGTAAATGTTCCATACAGGAGGTACACAATTGAGCTCCCCAAAGCTAGCTCCAGATGGTTCAGTCCATTAAGTCGGTGAAGAGAGAGCGTAACATTGACAAGGCTTATCTCGCGGCACTTCCACTTACCATCGTTGGATAGTTGCTCTTTTTTTTTCAAAACGATCTTTTTCTGAGATTTAATAAAAATCAGAAACTTTATTTGGTATTACCATTTCGCGTGTTTCATTTTTGTGTCAGCAGCAGCTCGCAAGGACGTCGAGATGAGCCAGCGCCAGTGATACGCATTTCCCAGCCAAAGTCGCTACAAGAACTGCCAAGCTATTGGGAACCAACCTCATTCAACTGGTCGTATGCTGTCGAACGCCCTCGCAGCTCCTATGGCTGCTGATCCTGTCACCAGCGAGCAAGAGATACAAGTTCGACCATGCCATCATTGCCAAGTTGGCACACTTTCCAACATGCACGCCAAGTTCTTTTCAAGTCCAAGAAAAGTGATTTTCTAGCTCATTTGATTCCCTCCCTGCAGTCATCTCCGCCATCACCATTTGATCCCCCCTGTCTCTCTCCATCCTTAGGTTACAGTAGTTTTATGTATGCTAGTGTATCTTCTTTCCTGCATCTCTTGAACTGCTTCGTCGATTACAAATAAAGTTTCTGATATTTAAATCTCAGAAAAAGAATGGCTTTTTAAAAAAAAAAAACGCTGCACAGCCGCTTGGAGTATTGGGATTGATCTGATATTTTGTACGAGTACGCAAGTGCATAAACGATGACGATCCTTAAAAAATTGTGCCCATTGGTGAAGGTTACCCAGCCAAATTTTGATCAACGTCGCTTTGGCACTTTCAATTCCCCAGCGTTCAAGTTACTTTTCCTCTTCATAATTTTCTAACTTCTTTTTCTACGTCTTCTACTGCTTTTTTTTTTTTACTCAAGACTCAAACTGAATTGAATTGGCATGAGAAGTAATTTTATTGTAACTGGAAGGCAAGAAATTAAGGTGAGTATTAAGGAAAGCATCAACTTAGACTACGGTTGTTTTTCACCACCAGGGACGTAAGTAGGGGCCTGGGCGAGCAATGAAGAACAGGATTTCTGTGCCCCCGCACCTGACAACTTCATCACCTTTTTCTTTGCCTTCTTCATTTTGTTTCGCTTGCGGCGGGTTTGGCGGCGGCGGCGACGCTGGGCGCGAGAGACATCATATCATCAACCGACATTGGAGACTGAGAATAACAACATGCAAGCGTGTCATTCAACGATCCCAAGCCATTTTATATTTAGAAGGTGCCAGTACTTACGCCGGGGGCAGCAGGTGCCTTTGTGGCCTCAGAAGGGCCTGAAGCAGTTTCTATGTGAGTCGTGTTTTCAGTTGACATGCTTTTTACTATATTTTATTTCGATCTGATCACCCAAAAGTGCTGTGCAGTGTTTGGCTTTTTTTTCGAAATGAAGAGGATTGCGGCAATTGATTTTTAGGGCAAGCTTCGTTCTTCCCCGCACGATTTTTGATCAGATCGCCTGGGGGGTCCCCTGGCGAAAATGGCCGATTTTTCATTTTTTTAAGCTGGAGAATCGGAGGTGTCAAAATGAAATTAATCAGAAGTTGGCTGGGTGACCTTGGCCAATCGACCTCATATTTTCAGCAACGTTATCATTCATGTATTTGCGCCCTCGTGCAACATTTCACATCGATCCAATCTCTCAAAAGTGCTGTGCAGCGTTTGCTTTTTTTTTTTTCAAAATGTAGAAAAACTTGGATCGCCATATTCAGTCTCCGCACAAAAAATTGGGCCGAATCAGCGGAGGTCGTTTTTTTGTCCAGAATGCTTGAGGAAAGCGATCGACTTTGAAAAAAAACAGACCGCACAGAGCAGTTTTGAACGAATGGATTGGCATGAAATTGTTCATATATGTTAGAACTGATGAATAATGCTCATTCTGAAATAATCAAGTCGATTGAAGGTTGCCAACTTTTGAAAGGCCTTGGTTTTGATCCCTCATATCCCCAGCCAAAAAGAGATTGAAAAAAAAAAACCACCTCGTTTTCAAGTAGGATTTTTTCAACGCTGCTCGGAGTTGTTTTACGAACTCGCATAGGTCTCATTGACGACCTATTCAGCGTTGCTCATTTTAATGAGAATAATACGCCTATATAAGAACTTTCAAATGATATATAATATGTCTCATAACCATGTGTATGTAACGAGTTATGATATTTCAAAAAAAAACCACTCTAGCAATTTCTTGGATGCGCAGTGGCTTGCAAAAAAAGGGGTATTTGTTTTTTTTGTTTATCTCTTTTTCTTTCTTACCCCTTTTTCATATTTTACTCAAAAGTGTGAGTGCAAGTTAATGTAATGCCTTCCTTGTTCGTAATTAACAGTCCATTATATTAGACGCCATGAAGTGAATCTGCATTCAAAAAATCCGCGTTATCGAAGCTTTATTACGGAATGCCCCCGCCCGTTTGCACGCTGTTCTCGATGCCAAAAGGTGACGTTACTGGCCAGTTGCGTAAGGTTCTTCGTGGCTATGACTCTGATAACCAACCAAATATCGTCGAGATCGATGAATCCAAATTTGGGAAGCGGATATATCACCGTGGTCGCCGTGTAGAAGTTGTGTGGGTTATTGGCGGCGTGGAGCGCACTCCCAAGCGCAAGTGCTTCTTTGTTACTGTCCCTGACCGTACCCAGAAAGCATTGTTGTCGATCACTCAGCAACATGTTCTGCCTGGTACCACTGTGTACACCGATTGTGGCGTGGTTACAACGGTATGGAATTTGTGCATGGCAACGAAATCTTGCGCCATTACTCCCGTCATCCACTACCAAGGATTTATCACTGAAGAAGGAATACACACAAATGTTATAGAAGGCACTTGGGCTGGCATCAAGACAAACGTTGTCCCCAGCTTCCGCACGCGCTCCCAAGTTCCATGGTCTCTTGTTGAATTTATATGGCGCAGAAAAAATCATAGCGATCTCTGGAGAGGGCTGATGGCAGTATTGTCGAGTGTAAACTGGCAGACAGCTAAGCGTGAGCCTGCTTTGTTAATCACCGTGCTTTATTGAATGAATAAAAAAGTTGAGTTTCAACTGAGCCCAAAGATTTGCTGCAATCCCTGTCTTTTTTCTACAGCACTCGAGATCTACAGCTGGGTACAGATGTTTAAACCACATTCCAAAAAAAAAAAAAAATGGCCTCGTTTTCCAAACTAACAATGCATCTTTATTGTCCTAGGGTGGTGATGTCATGCGCGAGTAGACTTTTTCTATTTTTAGCATAGGCCGAATGAGGGGAAGTGCTACAGTTTCATGCAAGCTGACAGGGAGACAGCAGTCAATCGCGTCTCGTTTTCTTCTCCATTAACCAGTTTTATTTTAGAAGACAAGAAGCAACAAAGGGGGGAAGGGGGTGTAAATAAAGTGAGAGAAGGTATATTCAAAATAAATAAAGTCAAAGCAGGAAGGTTTATGGCCAAAGGTTCAGCTCCTTGAAATTGTCGATGACTTCTTGTAAACGATCCTTGGTGAGTTTGGGCACCGAGTAAGTGAACCCTGTGTCTCTTTCGATCGCCGAACCATCCACAGACAAGGCATTATTGTAAAGCAGTTCGGGATCCAGGTAAGGAGACAACGGAGAATACTGCACGCCACTCTCCTTGAGAATGTTTGCCCAAGGTTCCAAATGTTTTTCGTTCACATCTTCAACCACCGACTTCAAATTAAGCTATGGAAAAGAGTAAGCTACTGTCTAAACGTACAATGAGCATTTTATACCTTTGCAAACGTCGAAACGATACTGGTATGATACCCAGTCTTGATGTTGAAGATCTGGCGCAACAGAGTGTTGATGGTCTCTTGATCTAAAAAAAAAAAAAAAAAAAGAGTGGGCTCGTTTCAGTCAGCCTTTACGAATGAAGATGACTCCGAGACAGTTCTCCGCTAAGAGGGCCGCTTGCATGCCGATCTTTTCTTCTTACCGGTGTCCTGCTTGTCAGCCAAGTTAAAGACAGGTGTCTGGTCTTGTGCTTTTCGGGTGGGATACCATTCGGCCAGATGCCAGCATGCTCGTACGACATCCTGCACATGGACGGTGTTGACCTTCAAATCCTTGGACCACAGCAGCGTCATTTCTTCCTTCAGGTACTCATAAACCCGGCCAATGATCAAACGAGGTGTTAGACCAGTTTGAGCAAACGGACCATAGACTAAGGCTGGACGAATGATAATCAAGTTCAACCTAGTAGCCCCCCCCCAAAAAAAAAAAAATAAAATAAAATAAAATAAAAACAGTCAGCACACGTGTAAATTCATATGCTCGTCTTTTTACCCATCTATCTTCTTCATTTCTTGTTCAGCTTGATACTTGAATTTGGCCAAGGAGGTCCAAGGCTTGACCTTTGACTGTTCCTTGGAAGCTACCTAAAAAGAGAGGTGACATTGGTGCCTGAGTTGGGTGAAACCAAGGTTTACCTGATCGCTGTCATAAACCTCAGCGGTGGAGAGCACAACGTAAGCCTTGACTTTACGTTTGGCAGCTTCCTTTGCACAGTTGACATTGACACTGACGATGCGTTCCTGGTAGACCATGTCGGCCTGGGAATATTTTGATTCGCCAGCTAGGTTGAACACGTAGTCAAACTGAGTATTGTCATCTCGGTCGAAGCATTGAGCAATCGCAGCTAATGAAAAAAAAAAAGTTAGAGAAAGCTGACGGATGAAATGTCATTACCAGGCTGAGACAAGTTGGCTTGTTTGAAGTGGATCTTGTCAAAAGCTTGCTGATGTTCTTTGGAGAGGTAGGCTGTCTGGGGTAGCATCTTGTCAGCAACTCGAACATACGAGGCAAGTTGGTTGTCGACCAAGTATTTGGTCATGTGACGACCAATAAAGCCGGTGCCGCCAAGGATGAGAACGGATGGTTTCTGGTTCACAGTCATGGATAAAGAAAGACGCGCGCCAAAAATGGGGATGGAACGACAAAAAACCTGAGAAAGAAAAAGAAAAACGAAGTGATGAGGATCGGAAACACAAATTTTCCCTTTTTTTTTTCTCCTCTTCCCCCTTGGACGAATGGTTATTATTTTTAGAAAAATGTCAGCATTGAATGGCCATTTTCTTTTTTTTTGGACCCAAAATTTTTTTTCATTTCCTTTTTTCTTTTTCGTTTCGCTCTCTTTCTTCTTACCAAGACTGGAAGTAACCATCACGCTTTTATTGTAACCGGTGGTGAAACAGGTCCCCCTCAGGCTAAGATGTCCAATTCAAAGTATCAATCTGCACTGACTCGGCAAGTGTCATTTTCATCGACTCCTGAACCTCCTCCAATGTCCTCGGAAGGCATTCGCCCAAAGCAACCGTCCACTGTCAAGCGATCCCGGTCATTAGTACGGCCTGAGCGTGAACGAGTGGACAAAACCCATCGGCAATTCCATTATAGAGAAGCTGCCAATAAGCAAGAGCCCGAAATGGTCGCACCAAGTTCGACAGGCCATTGTCCCAATCGGGGCAACACCCTTCGACGCCGTGCCAGTGCTGCTCAGTTGTTGCCTCGTCGAGGCAAAAGCATCCTGGGCAGAGAAAAGGTCACCATCGATGACGACGACGACGAAGAGGAAGCACCGAAAATACCAAAAAAGCGAACATGTCCGAGCCCTTGGATGTTGTATTGCTTGGCATTGACTTGCTGTATTCCTAAACAGACCTTACGTTGGGCAGGTAAAAAAAAAAAAAAGGGGAACAATCGACATTCAGTTTGTGTGACAACGTTTCCGTTTTTGGTTATTTTTTCCAGGTATCCCCAATGGCCCCGCTCAAATGGCTTGGCGAGAAAAGATCGGATTGGTTTCCATGATCATACTGGTGATGGGTTTTGTTGGCTATCTGACGTTTGGGTTTACACAGACCGTTTGCCCTACACCGCCTCTCAGCATCCATGGCTCAGAAGTCAATGGTGGCTATTTGATTATCCATGGGAATGCGTATCTACTGTCGGACTGGAACAGCCACCCAGCCGTCGACGGCGCAAACAATGTCATGTATCCTCCTGTCAACGGTGGCGGTATGGATGCCTCGTTTTTATTCCAAACTGCCGTCGATCTCAGCGCCTGTCATCAAACTCTGACTCGTCCATCTGCTGGCTCTGGCCCCACCTCTACCATCTTCATGCCTTGCCAGCTGTTCAATCCCAATGCCACCGACGTTCCACCTGCCAGCCAATTCACCAACACCTCCAGCTGCCACCTGTCCTCAACCGCTCTGAACCAGCTGAACGACTTCCAGACTAATGGCGTTCCTCAATCCTCGGGCTCGAACAAGAACAAAATGGGCCGTGTCTATTATCACTGGGAAGACCTCACCACCTCGAACAATTACATGGCTTACAACGGGTAAACTGGGACCTTTTTTTGATCTCAGCTCATGCTTCTTGCGTTTCCGTCCCACTTTATTTTTTTTTTAGGTTTGTGCTCAACTTGAACCTGTTGAAATCGCTGCCAACCAATGTATTTTCGACGCTACCGGGTGGATTGATTGAAACCATCATGGCCAATATGACTGCTTTTGCCGGCCGAGACATGACGACAACCATCAAAGCTTACCGAGCTCAAGACAATCAGTGGCTGACCGAAGCCGAATGTTTATCGTCATTAATCAAGGTTGGCTCTGTCGACACGCTGAGTCTTGGCTGCATTGCCTCGGATATTGTGCTGTACGTCTCGCTGGTGGTGATTCTTGCTGTCATTGTCGTCAAGTTTGTCATGGCAGTGATCTTTGGCTGGTTCCTGTCCTGGAAACTGGGCCACTTTAACGAAGATCGATCCTACGCCGCCCGAATGAAACGTGAAGAAGAAATCGAAAACTGGACAAGGAACATGGCCACCGCCCCCACCCTGGCCTTCTCTCCCAACAGCCCCTATGCCGCCAAAGCAAACAACCGCAAAACCCTTCTACCCCAAACCTCCCGCTTTACCCAGCCCGAACACGGCATTCATCGCTTTGACAATAACAGTGGCGTCGGCTTTGGCTCCCCTTCGCCTGCCAGCTCTCCATGGCAATCCCCTCTTCCGTCTGCACCTTCCCGGGCCTCGATTGCTGCTCTCCGGAACTCTGTTGCAACGTAACACATCAATCTACACACTGGCCATATGCTGCTGTGGCCAACTCAAAAAAAAAAAACTAATCTCCCTTTCTTTCACTCATCTTAGCTTGCCTAGTGGCTTTGGTGGAAATGCATTGAGCCGTCCTCATTCCGGAATGTTTACTCCCCCTCATCTGTACTCGTCACCACGCCCATCGTCTGTATCGCTGTCCATCGCCAGCTCGGAAAATACCAACACAACCGTCCAAAAATCCCCCTTGCCGCTCTCACCCTACGCCAACCCTCAGCCACCTGCCGATTACATGCCGTTCAACTTTGTGCTTGCCCCTACCGTGTGCCTAGTCACCTGCTATTCCGAAGGCGAAGAAGGCATCCGCACGACTCTGGACTCCATTGCCGTCAGCGACTACCCCAACTCACACAAGCTACTCTTGGTCATCTGCGACGGCATTATCAAGGGCCATGGCAACGATCGCTCAACACCCGAGATCTGCGTCGACATGATGCGTGATCTGCTCACCCCCGCCGACCAAGTCGAGGCCCAGCCCTACGTGGCCATTGCCGATGGCAAAAAGCGCACCAACTTTGCCAAAGTTTATGCTGGCTTCTACAAATTCAACGATGACACCGTGGACCCTTCTCTGCAACAGCGCGTGCCCATGATCACCTTGGTCAAGTGCGGGTCGCCAGCCGAAGCCAACGATGCCAAACCCGGGAACCGTGGCAAGCGAGACTCGCAGATTGTATTTATGCAGTTCTTGCAAAAGGTCATGTTTGACGAACGCATGACACGTATGGAATTCGACTTTTTCAACGCCATCTGGCGCGTCACCGGCTTACCACCCGACGCCTTTGAACTCTGCCTCATGGTCGATGCCGACACAAAACTTTACCCTGATGCCCTTACCCGCCTTGTCTCCTGTGCCGTTCGCGATCCAACCATCTCTGGTCTTTGTGGTGAAACAAAAATCGCCAACAAAAAAGATAGCTGGGTCACCATGATTCAAGGTAAAAAGACAGAGCCGTCTTGTGGGACTGTGACCCTCATTTCTTTTTATTCCGATGTTCTCTCATTCATTAGTGTTTGAATACTACATTTCGCATCATCAAACCAAGGCTTTTGAATCGGTATTTGGCGGCGTGACCTGTTTACCTGGCTGCTTTTGTATGTATCGGATCAAGGCACCCAAGGGCCCCAACGGCTATTGGGTCCCGATCATGGCCAACCCCGACATTGTTGAACGCTATTCCGAAAACGTTGTCGACACCCTGCATAAGAAGAACTTGCTCCTCCTTGGTGAAGATCGCTACCTGTCCACCCTGATGCTCAAAACATTCCCCCATCGCAAAATGATGTTTGTACCCCAGGCTGTGTAAGTCCCACACAAAAAAAAAAAAAAAAAAAGAAAAGAGACTGATCCATCAGTGTTTTTTTTTTCTTCTTGCTATTGATACAGGTGTAAAACGGTGGTACCAGATACCTTTTCGGTGCTACTTTCACAGCGCCGGCGATGGATCAACTCAACAGTACACAACCTAATGGAGCTGTTGTTTGTCAACGATCTGTGCGGTACATTTTGCTTCTCAATGCAGTTTGTGGTGTTTATGGACCTGGTGGGCACCCTTGCTCTCCCTGCTGCCATCTCGTTTACGCTTTACCTGATCATTCGCGCCCTGATGGGCTACCCCTCAGTCATCTCCTTGATCCTGTTGGCATTGATCCTGGGTCTGCCAGGTGTGCTGATTGTCATGACGAGCCGGAAGGTGATCTACGTGTGCTGGATGCTGTTGTACCTCTGCAGTCTGCCTGTGTGGAACTTTGTGCTGCCGATGTATGCGTTCTGGCACTTTGACGATTTCTCCTGGGGCGACACACGCAAGGTTGAAGGCGAAGCCAAGGGTGAAAACCATGGCGACAAAGACGGTGAGTTCGACTCGAGCGCCTTTGTCATGAAGCGTTGGTTTGAATTCGAACGCGAGCGTCGCATCAAGATTGCACAGGACCAAGGCTTGCCCATACCAACCTTTGCCGACCCTGCACGCTTGCCGTCATCATCGATCCGCGATTCGCTTTACTTGTTGCACAGCCGCCCCAGCTCCTACTTTAGTGAAATGGACGCCCCTCTGACACAACATGCTGTGCCTCCAGCCGGCTTGATGATGCAAACCCAACTCGACAATTATCTGACACATGGGCCGCAATCTGTCGCCTCCTCGCCTTCGTATCAACGCACTCCCTCTCCGCCATCCAATGCCAGCGGTAGAAGCAGCAATCACAGTCGCCACCAGCTCCATGATGACCTCATGCCTGGTGATTCGATCGAGCAAGTGCCATTGGATGAGTTGAAATCCTTGTCGCCTTCCTCATCAGAGGCTGCCTCTCGCTAAAGCCAATCCCTCCCATTTCATTTCTTTTCCTTTTCATTCAATCAAGCATATCATCCACTTCCTTCCAATGTTGTACATATCTTCCTTCAAACGCACTGTAGTTTATTCTTTTTTTCCTTTATTTTTTTTCAGATAGAAAAATATCATAAAACGCATCCGCAAAAGGCGGGTGAACAGACTCTTCCATGCGTTTGGTATGCTGACATGTCGAATGGCAGGGTTATGACCAGGAATATACCGTATGGCTATGGTGACCAAAAGTGATGTATCCGCATGACCTGGATAGATGGTTGCTAAACTGAAATACTGCTAGGTTTGGTTTGGATATGGTTTGGTTTATTTGTTTGCTTGCTTGCTAGGATTTAGGATTTAGGATTTAGGGTTGACGGCGCCTTTTTTTTTCACCGCCTCTGGCACCTTTTTCACTGGGATTTTCAATGACATAGAAGGAGGGGCTATTTTGATTGCCGGAGGCCAAAGCTGTTCAGCATGCTTTTTTAAACCAGCAGAGAATGAGTTCGGGCCACGTCCGTCACCCATCCTCATCTTCTGTACAACCGGTTGGTACGCACACCCTCTATATGAACAATCGTCAATGCGAGTCTCAAGAGCAGCCGATAAAAGACTCGCAGCATGTTTTTCCCCTAAAGGATAGGATGATGTGACAGCCTTACATTTGACTGTTTAGAAATGACAATGACTCATGACGGCGTGGATGGAGACGCGTATGGTAATGTAGCCCTAGTTCTCACCGATTCAAGAATGCGCATGACGTCCAGCCTCCGATCTTGTACTTTGCCGATCTCATGCCGCAAAAAATGCTGCTGATCCAAGATTTTCAATTGTTACACGGCAGCCACTCTAACCTATTGTCAATAGGCAACCTTACCCCGGCAGCCACCTCCTACCTGAACAAATGTTGCTGATGCACCTGGCAAACTAATTGACACAGGGGAATGTCACTTCGTCGCCATCTTGCTCAATCCCTCATCTCCGTCCAACGCCATAGATGAAAGCAGTAATCCCTACGAATTGCTGATCTCAAAAAAAAATGGAACCAGTGCTGCTGAGCGAGCACAATACCACCAACCCTGCTCAATGACCACAGTCAATCAACCTCGGCGTCTTTATGTTTTTTCTCATCATAGTACTGTATTTTCATTCCTTCTCTGCAATAAATTGTTATAGATTTAATCCAAAAAAAAAAAAGCATGTAAAGACAAAGATGTCATGTCTCCGTAGCAATAAAATGGCATCATCATTGCCTGCCGGTTAGTTTTTTATTGTTATAAATTACGTTTTAGCTTCATTCCTTAAATTCTTATAAAACTCTGCTTTTATTATTTATATTGTACTTGTGAAATAGGAGAAACTGTGTTGTTTGGACATTGTAGTATGGTAACAAAAAAAAAAAAAAAAAAAAGGAGACGGGGAAATAGTGTGTGCTGGCATGCATTAGGCTGTGAATCCATGTCATCCTACTTTTCCACTTGCAATGGATTTCAAAGAAGTGTTCCATTTGCTACTTGCATAGGAGCTGAGAAGCGTTGTAAAAAAAAAAAGTGTGCCTATTTTTTTAGGACGTCCCTGCACGTTGCCATAGTTTCGATAAAAAACATCCCGCTTCGTTTTGCCACCCCACATGAACAGATGCCGTCATTTTTGATTTTCAAAACGAGATGACAACATTGCCGCCCACGTCGATAAACGCCCAGCAGACGATTCACGCTTCCTAGGGAGCATTGGCAATAAAAGCGTGTGGGAATGCATGAATTGAAAGCTTGAATGAGAAAACTCCTGAAGATGGTCCCTCAAGGTGTGGCATTTGAATGAAAAAAAAAAAAATGAGGTTGAGCTTAAATGTTTACGGCCACTATGGAAATGGGGCAAGAGAGGCAAAACAATTTTTTAGGGAGGAACGGAGAAGTTTCATCGGCCGAGAAACACAATGGAATGATATCAATAAAGGAGAAGACATCCATGTGAGGAGGAAAGGTGGAGAGAAAGAGGCATAAAAAAAAATAGGAGATGTAGCATCACAGTGTAGATCCCGCCCGCGTCGCAATACTGTTTTTTTTTTTTTTTCGCAGGATAAACAAAAATGCACTGTGGTCCCTACTCAATGTAAGTCTTCCTTTTTTTTTTTTATTTACAGGTGCAAAAAAAAAGATCATAGCTGAAGAAGCTGCGGCTGCCCCTTGTTTTTAATAGTGCCTCCTTACGTTGGAAATGACTATGAAATAAAATAGTCTTGGGCTAATTCAAATGACCTTGTTTTAAAAGTAACCGAGCCAAGGTAGAAAAAAAAAGTGTGCTTATGCAAAAACAAGGTTGTTTCATGTTCTCGGTTGTCAAATGGCAACCCCAACCAGGCGGAGATTCAATGTCATTCATGCAAAGTGACAAGAACGGGGAGTCTCGAAAAAAAAAACCTGTCAAGGAGGTCAAAAAGGAGAAAGGGATCCTCGTAAAAAGAGTGGTAAATTCCAAACATGAACCTTTTTTTTATTATGAAACTCCTATAATGGTTGTTTTTGTTGAAGGGCGATCCCTTTTTTTTTAAAAAAAAAAAAGGGGGAGGCCATGTAATTTTCAATGGAATAGGCAAGTGGGGGACCAGCTCGGCCAATCAGATGATGCCTCGAGACAAAATGGGTCTTTTGTTCTTGTTCTGTGTGTTGAAGGCGTTCCCGTAAAAAGGAACGATGCGATCATTGGCGAACATGTGGATATTCAGAAAGCAAGTACGAAGAAAAAAGGGTTGCTTTTTTCTTAAATTTCTTTTTTACAAACCGGATCGAATCTCAATAAAAAACCGACCGGGTCTTGCTACCTTTTTTGCCTCTTTCTTTTCTGGCTCTTTCTCTGTTTTATTATTTTTTCTTCTTCTTCTTCATTTTCCTTTATCCTTGACTTTTTTTTAAAAAACACGTTTTTTTTTTTTGATCGACGATAAGAAAAGAAAAAAAAAAAACGTTGCCACACCCTTTTTTTTTGTGTGTCGATCTTTGTTCTCTTAAACGCTTGTCATTTTACCAAAGAGGTAAAACTATTTTCCAGAAAAAAAGTTGATCATTATTTTTCCCTGCAAGATTGTTTATTCCCTTTCGCTTATTAAAAAAAACCTCCCAATTCCTAGGCTCACCTTTTTTTTTTTTTGATCACCTCTTCTCCCGTAGCCATTCATCCCTCATAGACCTTCATTTTAAATGACAGCCGATCAAAACGATAAAAAGTTGGTCGACAGTCAGCCGGTGGAATTTGAGAAGCATGACCATGTGGAGCATCAAGATGATATACCACCCGAGCTGGAGGCGCTGCTGCATACAGAACCCTTAGCAGGGTTGACAAGCAGTGAGGTGGCCGAGCGCACGGAACAATTTGGTCTGAATGAGCTGCCAGAACGCAGAACAAATCCATTCGTGAAATTCTTGTTGTACTTTACTGGGCCCATCTCTTACCTGATTGAGATTTCCTGTATCATTGCTGCGGTGGTGGGTGACTGGATTGATTTTGGGATTATTTTGGCGTTGTTGCTGATCAATGCCATCATTGGTTACATTGAAGAAGCCAAGGCCGAGTCGGCTTTGGATGCGCTGCGCCAGACGCTGGCCTTGAAGACCCGGTGTTTCCGTGATAGCAAGCTAATAGAAGTCGAGGTCAAGGACCTGGTGCCCGGCGACATCATTGTGCTGCGCATTGGTGACATTATTCCGGCGGACGCCCGGCTGCTGGGCCTTGGTGTGAATGGTGAAATCAACGAAACCGAGCTGCAGATCGATCAATCGGCGCTGACGGGTGAATCGTTGCCGGTGTCCAAGAGAAAGGGCGACACGGTGTACTCGTCGTCGATTGTCAAGCAAGGCCAGCAGCTGGCGGTGGTGACCAAGACGGGGGCCAACACGTTTATTGGGCGCGCCGCCAACCTGATTGCCATCACGTCGGAAGAAGGCCACTTTCAAAAGATCATTGCCAAGATTGGGAATGTGCTGATCTGGTCGACGGTGGTGCTGGTGTTGATTGTGTTTGTGTACCAGATGGTGCATTTCCGGGGCACGGAGCAAGGCAACTGGAAGAACGTGCTGGAAAACTGCCTGGTGTTGACGGTGGCGGCCATTCCGGTGGGCTTGCCCACGGTGATGTCGGTGACCATGGCGGTGGGGGCCAAGCAGCTGGCGGCCAAGCAAGTGATTGTCAAGCGTCTGACGGCTGTCGAAGAACTGGCGTCGGTGTCGGTGCTGTGTAGTGACAAGACCGGTACGTTGACGCTGAACGAGCTCACCTTTGACGAGCCCTGGTTGGACAAGGACTACAGCAAGGACGACATTCTGCTGTATTCCTACATGGCGGCTGAACAAGGGGCCAATGATCCGATTGAATCCGCTGTGCGCAAGGCGGCCGAGTCGACGCTGGATGTGCTCAAGACCCGGCCTTCCGGCAGCTTGGGCGTGCCCGGCTACAAGGTGACCCAGTTCCAGCCCTTCAACCCTGTGACCAAGATGACGCAAGCAACGATCCTGAACACCGAGACCAACCAATCGTTCCGTGTGGCCAAGGGTGCGCCCCAGGTCATCTGCAAGCTGGTGGGTGGCCATGACGATGCGGTGCGTGCCGTCAACAGCCTGGCCCGTCGTGGTCTTCGTGCGTTGGGTGTTGCGCGAACTGTGGATGATGCCATGGAGCAGTTTGAAATGGTCGGCATGATTTCGTTGCTGGATCCCCCTCGCCCCGACTCGGCCGAGACGATCCGCGCATGCAATGAGCTTGGGGTGGATGTCAAGATGATCACGGGTGACCAAATGATCATTGCCAAGGAAGTCGCTGCGCGTTTGGGCATGGGCCGGGTGATTTTGGATGCCAATCATCTTGTCGATCCGTCCAAGTCGGAAGAAGAAGTGACGGAGCACTGTCAACGAGCGGATGGGTTTGCCCAGGTGATTCCCGAGCACAAGTACCGGGTGGTTGAACTGCTGCAGAACAAGGGCTTGCTGGTGGGCATGACCGGGGATGGTGTGAATGATGCCCCGGCATTGAAGAAGGCTGATGTGGGTATCGCTGTAGAAGGCTGTACGGATGCTGCTCGCTCGGCTGCCGACATTGTGTTGCTTGCGCCTGGCTTGTCGACGATTGTGGATGGCGTGATCACCTCTCGTGCTATTTTCCAGCGTCTGCGCTCCTATGCTTTGTACCGTATTACTTCGACCATTCACTTTTTGTTGTTTATGTTCATCATTACTTTGGTGGAAGACTGGCAAATGCCTGCTGTGCTCCTGATCATGATTTGTGTCTTGGTAAGTGCGCAAGAAAAAGCATTTTTTTTTCTCACCGCTCTTTTTTTTTTTTTTATCGAAGAACGATGCTGCAACGCTTGTGATTTCTGTCGACAATACCGAGATCTCTGAACGGCCAGACAAGTGGCGCATTGGCCAACTACTGACGCTGTCGGTTGTTCTTGCTGTGTTGTTGGCTGCCTTGTCCTTTGGTCACTTTTATGTCGCTCGCGATGTGTTTAATGTCACGGACAATGAGCTGCATTCCATCATGTATCTTCACATCTCGTCCGGTAAGTGCTTGGAAAGAAAAGCAACTTGGCTCACGTTTGTCCTTTAGCTCCTCACTTTGTGATCTTCTCCACGCGAGTGCCTGGATTCTGGTGGGAAAACATGCCTCACTGGATCTTTGCCTTGTGTATCATTGGCACTCAAATTGTCGCCTTGTTCATGTCAGTCTATGGTGTGTTTGGTGAACGGGAAGGCGTAGCTCCCTGTGGTTATGGATGGGGTCTGTCGGTGCTTGGTGTGTCCTTGGTCTTCTTCATGATCTTGGATGTCGTCAAGGTGTATATCTTCCGTGTATGGAACTTTGAGCTGACAGCCAAGATGGTGCCTGTCAAGTCGCGCCGCGAAAAGCTTGCGAATAGAAAATTGGATGATGCCAAGCATGACCGTGTACAACAATCCTGGAACAAGGTTTCCAAGTAAGTTCATTCGTAGAAAAAAAAAAAAAAAAAAGCGGCCTAAACACTGATGTCACTTCTTATAGACTTTCCACTGCCTACGACATTGTGGCGGCCTTTCAAAGTGAAAAGCAATAATCACCTCCCCTCTTGCTGATCCAACTACTCTTTTTACTCTATCTAAAATTTCTCTATTGATTACTTTTTTTTCTCTCGTGTCCTATGTAGTGTTGCCTAGTCTTTTTCATTTTATCCTGTTTGCAATGTAGATGGGATAGATTTCTGTTTTTGCTACTTCTCTATAGTTTACCCTTTTTTTTTTAATTTATAAACTTTTTGAAATGACATGTTTGATTCGGTGACACAGCCGCACAAAAAAAAAAAAAGGAGCCCCAGTGGGTGTGACAGCTTCTTTTTGATAGATCCTAGGAAAAATGAAAAAGTCTGTGCCCTCGTCCAAAGGGAAAAGGCAAATAAACAAAACGTTGAGCAAAGTCAAAGCTTGTTTTCATTGGGAAAAAAGGAAAAACGCTCGCTACAAGTTGACATTGAATTTTTTTTTTTGTTTGTGTAAATCTAGAGGGACCCTCATCGTCTTTTTTTTTTTTTTCTTGGTTCTTTTTGCACAGCAAAAGCTAACACAAATACACCACGTGAAGTATAGTGAAACGGTCCATTGTGTTTGAGAACGCAGGTCTTTCATTTTTTTTGGGCGAAAGAGCGCCTCGAAAGGAGGTGAGCACTGACCCCCATCAAAAAAATACAAAAATTGGGGATCCTTGCCTCTATCTATGGAGAATCAAAGAGAAATCGTTTGATAACCAAAAAAAAATAGATACGGTTCTTTTTTTTGGGGGACTTGGTGACGATTTCAAACAACCTCATTTTCTTCACATGGTCTCATATTTTGTATTGAAAGGATGCATTCCATTTTGGGGTGCAGCCTTGTGTCATCCGTTTTTGAGACTCCGGCCCAAAGCACTGGCCAGAGCTCTGGAGCACTGACCATTTTGGTGATCATATGAAAATCCAAGGATGACACAAGTTTGTTGGAAAAACTTGCAAAGATAAAAAAATATGGGGGGATGTTGAAGTTGTCAGTTTTTTTTTTTTTTTTTGATCTCCAGAACGCGAGAGGCGAAAAGGAAATGGAAAAGGTGCAAAAGCGGGAGCACACCTTTTTTCACATGAAGTGTCATTGAATATAAATAAAATGTTTATCTTTCTTTTTTACTTTCTTTTTTTTTTTGCTTCATCCTCCCTAAAAAAAAATTTAAGCCTTCAGCTTTGTTAGCTTTTTTAAGCGTGAGTAAATCATAGTCCGCCACTCTTTTATTTACACTCCCACCCAAAAAAAGTTCCTTTTCTCTTTTTCTTTCGTTTTATTTTCTTTATCTACTCGTTTTCTATCAGCCTATCGACGGAAACCATGGCCAAACATCATCACCACCATCAACGCCATCACCATGAGAATGGTAAGTGCCCGTCGCGATAACAAAGAGGACAAGCCAAAAAGGAGGGAGGATAAAATAGAAAACGAGGAAGCGATGGCGCACAACAAAACTGACGACTTTTTATCTTTTTATTAGGCAATGGCCATGTTAAACACAAGGAAACCAATGGCCAGGCCAACGGCCAAGCCAATGGCCAAGCCGTCAAAGAAGAAGCCGTGGACAACAAACAAAAAGCTCAATTTGTCTCACGTGTGACATCCTTGCCTGTGGTGCTGGACAGTGTGTCAACTGTCACTCAGCTGGCCAATAAGACCAGTCTGGGCCGCTTTGCCTTTGCCAAGGCCAACGAAACCCTGACCTCGGTCTCCAACTACACCACCAGCCACCAGCCCGCTTACATCCAGTCTTATTATGAATCCTACGTTCAACCCCACGTGGAAAAGGCCGACCAGCTCGGCTGCCGATCCTTGGACCTGCTCCAGTCCCGCTTCCCTGCCGTCAATGAATCCCCTGCCAAATGGGTCGAGGCTGTGCGTCAACCCTCTTCGCAAGTCATTGATGGGGTCAAGGGCCGCATCGACACCACCGTCACCTCCACCCTCACCACCGTCCGAGCCCCAGCCACCTATGCCAACAAGCAACTCACCTCGGTTGTCGACAATGTCGAAGCCCTGGTCGACCGCTATCTCCCTCCTACCGCCGACAAGGAAGCTCCTCAGGAACAAGACCAAGTCAACCAAATCTACCGTGCCTATGGTGTCTTGTTCGGTGCCACCAACCGCTTGTCCACCCGCGTCACCGACCAAATCAAAACCACCGCCTCGCAAGTGCCCCGCTCGCGCGAAGAGCTGACCCAAAACACCTCGGCCTTGGTCCAAACCGCCACCACCAACCTGCAGTCGCTCCAAACCGCCGTTGCCTCCCAGCTGACCGTCTACGCTCAAGCCACCTCCGCCAAGCTGCCTCCTGCTGTCACCCAACGGGTCCAGCACCTCCATGACCTCACCACCCAGCAAATCAAGACCTTGACCACCCAAGTGTCTACCCAGCTGGACCAGGTTGTCGCCTATGTCAAGGCCCAGACCCCCCACACCCCCGAATGGCTCAAGGCCCGTGTGCTCTCGCTTGTCGACATTGCCAACAAGCAATTCGAACTCGTCAAGACCGAGCTGGCCCGCACCGATGTCGCCTCTGTCGAAAAGTTCAAGAATGTCGCCACTGCCCTTCAACAACAAGTCCTGCCTGTCTTGCAAACCATCCAATCCAACCTCACCCACTACTCCCAATTGGCCCGTGAAAAGGCCCAGGCCGATCTCAAGATGCCTTTGGATTTCCTTGGACTCCACCTCCACGCCAAGGCTGCCTAGATCAGGGAAACCCAAGTCATTCCATCCCCCCCTCCCCTTCATCCTTTAAAAGAAAAACCATGTTCGTTTGATAGCTAACCCTTTGTCGTGCCATTTTTTTTTTTTTGACAATCCATTGTCCCTCCATCATTTTAAAAAATAACCCCCTAAATGTATTCTTTAGCCTTCCCTCCCTATTAAAAACCCATGAAAAACCAGGCTGCCCAAAAACGAGCAAAAAGGGACCATTTTAGTCAATGACGTCTATGATGTAATAAAAGTGGGTCTATGTACAGTGTGTATGGGCTGGTATCAATCCTTGCTGGAGGCGGCGGGTTCGTCAATCACCACTTGGATGCCTTTTCGAATCGCTGAAGCTCGAGCTTTGGAGTCGCTTTCCTTGACAATCAATTGAAGTCGCTCCAATTTCTGTTTACGTTCCATCTGACACAGTTCAAAGTTGATGGCTGACACGCCACAAAACGTCCCTACCGCCCAGTTTGATGACGATTTGATGTTGCCTGAAATAAAAAAAAAAAATAAAAAAAAAGGTCAGCCTTGGCCACCGCCCAGTCCATTCACTTTACGTTTGGTGATAAATCGCAGAGCAGCAATGCCAAAACCAGCACCTTTAAAGAACAATATCAGTGTCCATGAAGCTCAAAAAAAAAAAAAGCGGATTTACCAATGCCATATAAAAGCGAGGTACGAGCACATGGAATCTTGCCAATGTCTTTTAATTCTTCCAGTTTGACCGACTATCCAACACAGCCAATGAGCTCATGAACTGGCCACACCATTGCTTACCTTTAATGCATCAACATAGTCAGCCTTACTATGAACATCGCCTTGGTGATCATTAGACATGGTTCAGGGCGGAAACAAGACTGAAAAAAAAGAAGTCTCCCTCTTCCGCTTTTTTTTCGGTGTGTGACGGCTTCATCCTAACCGGGGCTTTCACTGGCTGGAGGTCAAAGCTGGAAAAAAAAAAAAAAAGATTTAGGCCAGCCTGGAAATAAACACTCTTTTTCTTTTTCCTTTCACAAAGCATTATAGAATGTTGTCTACTGCTTCTCGTATTGCCGTTCGCCCCGCTGTCAGGTAAACAACCAGTCAACCTGCTCCACTTTATAATCATCAACAACAACAAAAACCCAACCTTGTTCAATGAAACTCATGTGTTTTTGTTTTGTTTTGTTTTTTTAGCGGTGTGCAATCTCGCAACATGGCCACCTTGAAAGAAGGTACAGCTGTCGACACTCACACATTTATAAAAACTCATCCCCTTTTTCATAGTTCAATTGCGTTTGAAGTCTGTCAAGAACATTGAAAAGATCACCGGTTCCATGAAGATGATTGCCTCCACCAAGGTTGCCAAGGCTACCCGTGGTATGGAAGCCGCTCGTGCTTTCGGTTTGGCCTCCAAGGGTAAGTAGACAGAGAAAAGAGTCAACAGGAACTGACGCCTCGTATAGCTTTGTTCGACAATGCCGAAACCAAGGCTGCTGATGATGCCAAGGTGTTGTTTGTCACCACCTCCTCTGACCGTGGTCTTTGCGGCGGTATCCACAGCAGTGTGTCCAAGGCCACCCGCCGTGCTCTTGCCGAAAAGCCTGATGCCCAAATCGTCATTTTGGGTGACAAGCCCAAGGCCCAACTGAGCCGTGTTGCCCGTGCCAACATTGCTCTCTCCTTCAACCAAATCGGTAAGGACATGCCCAACTTTGATGAAGCCTGCTCCATCGTGGACATGATTGAAACCTCCGGCGTCGAATACGACAGCGTCGACATCATCTACAACCGTTTCAACTCGGCCATCTCCTATGAAGCTGAAACCTTGCCCGCTTACTCCCAAGACACCTTCAAGGCCTCCACCAACTTTGCCGCCTATGAAATCGAAGACGATGTCTTGGCCAACTTGCAACAATTCACCTTTGCCAACGCCGTCTACCATGCCCTCGTCGAAGGCCACGCCGCCGAAATGTGCGCCAAGCGTGCTGCCATGGAAAACGCTACCAAGAACGCTGGTGAAATGATCGGCAAGTTGACCATGTTCTATAACCGTGGTCGTCAAGCCGTCATTACCAACGAATTGAGTAAGCTCGTCCCCTCTTTTCTCACCCTGTCCACTCACTTTTTTTTTTTTTTTTTTTTTCCAACAGTCGATATTATCACTGGTGCCTCTGCCCTTTAATTGGTCTCTTTCTTTTTCGTTCCTCCTCTTTTTTTTATCCTGTGTGTCCCTCTCCGGAGCACATCTATTGTATTAGAAATAAACATGTTGCAAAAAAAAATGTCATTTGTTCAAAATCATCTTCACCTGTCTGTGCCCCCGTTTTTTTTTTCCTTCCTGCTGGGCTTTCTTGGCCTGCCCCGCCGTGCCTAAGCCACTTGACTTTTTTTCTTGACCATTCTCATTGGACGTCCATCGTCACCGTGGTGAAAGCCAGCAGGATACCTTTGCCTCATTAAAAAAAAAAAAAAAAAAAAAAAAAAAGTCAGAAAGGACTCGCATCGAAAACGAGGGTCTTGCCTTTCAACCCAGGTCGTTTTTTGTCTACCTCTCGATCATTCTTCGCGATGGTGGCCACGGGTCTCAGTTTAGCTGCAGAGACACGTTGGACAACTTCGCCCACCTGAAAAAAAAAAAAAAAAAAAAGGCGTGCACAGCACATTTGAGACGGTAAATGCACAGCTTCTCGGTTCTAGCCGTGGGGACGTTGGCATCGGTTTTGCCACGCCCCCAACCCAATGTCACCCTCGGCAACGCCTTCTTTTCGCTTTGCTTTACTTTATGGCTCTTCCTCTCTCCATGCCTCTGCAACTCGCAGGCTGTTACATCCGTACCATTTCCCCGATCGATGAAAAACTGTGTTCCTAGGTATTTCTCGGTTATCGGTGTTCACAACTTTTATGACATCCCTAGGCAACATACTTCCAGGCTAAGGCCAGCCAAAGCGTTCTGCTATTATGACGCGAAGCAAAGCAAACGCCCGTGGCGGAGAATGAATTCTGGCCGAGGATTTCTGTTCAACTTTTTCGTCATGTTTTTTTGGCTGGGGAAAGGACGGTCTGAAATTTGGACTTGCAACAAAATGGCTGGGCGACCTTCACCAATGCACGTGAATTTTTGTGTACCAATGGCTTTCATGCGAGCTAGCTCCCATGCAAAATTTTACATGGATCCATTGACTCCATTTCGATAAATGTCCGTTTCGTTTTTTTAAAAAAGCAAAGGGGACCCTCTTGTCGACCTGGGCCGAAAACCGTCCATTTTCACCCAATGGGTGATCTCCGTCGATTCACCCTCACGTTGGCACACAGATCCTATCTGATGAGCTGGAATGCCGGTGACAAGCACAGACCTTGCGTCCAACCGTACACCGAACTAGAAGCATTCACAAGCTTGGCTGCCCAGCCATTTTGACAGGATGGCTCATCTCAATTGGTGGCTCTTGCTCTACGCGATCTTATTCAAATGCCTCTATGATTGGTCTATCAACGCCTTTTACCGTTTACTAATTTTATACAAACATTGGTGCCAGTCGGATCACCTATCCACTCTCCTCCTCATGGGTCAGCTACACCCATTGAATGGCCTTCGACGGCGGTGATTAGAATCCTGGCTGTGGAGTAACTCAAGTTCAAGCTGGGCAGCCTTCACCGATGGGCGTCATTTTTTGATTATCAATGTCATTCATGAGAACTTGCACCCCGTATATAACATCATATGAATGCATTTGTTCGAAAGGATTGCCTATTCTTAATTTTATTTAATTTTTTTTTTTTAAAAAAAAAAGCAAAAGAACCTGGCACACTCCCATTTTGGATTTGGCCAAAAAAAAAAAAAAAAAAAAGAAAGAAGAAACAGGCAAAATCACCAAGAAATCGCATCGCCTCGAGTTTTACACAGACGCGAGAACATGGTGAGAAAAAAAAAAGACAAACCCCCTTTGACTTTGTAGAGATACGATAGAGACGAGTCAAAGGAAATCTTCACGGTGGGCCAAAATATAAAATAAAAAAAAAAATGTGACGGCGGAGCCCTTTCTCTTCTTTTTTCCACCTAGACTTTTTTGCTCCTTTGCCATTGTGTTCTTTCAATAGATGACCAGCTACATCAAATTCACCCCTCTTTCGGGGGCAAAGAACGAGGATCCATTGTGCTACTTGCTAGAAGTCGATGAAGTGAAAATCCTGCTCGATTGTGGTTGGACCGATCAGTTTAATGTAGACGACCTTTTGCAGCTGAAAAAGTAAGCCCTCGCCCTTTTGGAACGTCTTCCGACTCATCCTGACGCCTGCTTTTCTACTCCTTGTTAGGATTGCCAAGCAAATCGATCTAGTGCTCTTGTCTCATTCCGATCTTGTTCATTTGGGCGCCTTTGCGTACGCGAAACACCACCTGGGTTTGACATGCCCAGCGTATGCGACGATGCCGGTCATCAACATGGGCAAAATGTGCATGTACGACATTTACCAGAGCAAGGCCAACGAAATGCAGTTTGATACATTTTCCTTGGAAGATGTCGACGATGCTTTTGACAAGACCACGCCCCTTCGCTACTCACAGCCTATCCCGCTTCCCGGCAAGTGTGTCGGCATCACCATCACAGCCTATGCAGCCGCCCATACTGTTGGTGGTACCATTTGGAAAATCAAACAAGACACCAACGAAATCGTCTATGCTGTGGATTTCAACCATCGGAAAGAAAGGTAAAAAAAATATAGAAAGTCAAGACATCGGGGAACCAACGCCCATTCTTTTTTTTTTTCCCGTAGCCACTTGGATGGCACGGTGCTCCTGTCCGAAGGTGTCGTTTTGGATGCCTTGTCAAGACCTTCCCTGTTGATTACGGATGCTTTGAATGCGAATGTGATGCAAGCGCCTCGTCGTGATGACCGTCATGCTGCTCTCTTTGGTAAGTCCAGGTCGATGTCTAGAGAAAAAGTAGTCTAACTGTACCCACCCTTCCATCCTTCGCCTTTGCTTCAAAAAGATTCCATCCATTCGACACTAGGCAATGGCGGGAGCGTGTTGCTGCCGGCAGATTCAGCCTCCAGAGTACTTGAATTGAGCTACTTGCTCGACCAGCACTGGGCCAGTAAGCGACTGGACTATCCTTTGATCATGCTCAGCCATACCAGCTACCACACCGTCCATTTTGCCAAAGTCATGCTGGAATGGATGCGCCACGACCTGACCAAGCAGTTCTCCCAGACACGCGAAAACCCATTTGAATTCAAATATCTGCGCTTGTGCCACCGGCTGGAAGACTTGGACGACTACCCGGGGCCCAAGGTGGTGATCGCCTCCAACTACAGCCTGGACACGGGGTATGCTCGGGACCTGTTTGTCCGGTGGATGGTGCCGGCCGACTCGATGATCCAGAACACCCTGCTGCTGACCGAACGCGCGCTGCCGGGCTCGCTAGCCCGCACCATTTACGACGACTGGCTGCAGCTAGCCATCGAGCTTACCCACCAGCAAGACGGCGACAAACCCCCCAGCCTGATCAAGCCCATGGTCGACTATCAGCAACAATTAGACCTCACGCTGTTCAAGCGGGTGCCGTTGGAAGGTGCTGAGCTCAAGCAGTTCGAGGAAGAACAGCGCATCGCTGCCGAGCGCGAGGCCATGCAGGCCGCCATCGAGGCCCGCAACCGCACAATCATGGAAGAAGATGCCTCGGACAGCTCTGATCTGGACGAAGCCGACGATCCCGTCGATGGCCTCCTGACAAAGCAGCACGACCTGTATGTGCGCGACAGCGGCCGCTCGACAGGCTTCTTCAAGCAGATGCAAAGCTACCACATGTTCCCGTTTTCCGACCGGCGGAAAAAGATTGACGACTATGGCGAAGCGATCCAGACCGACCACTATGTGCTGGCAACCGATCTCGAGCGGATGCTGGCCGTGGATGGCGAAGGCGACACCGCCATGGAGGACATCACCAACAAAGATACCAAGGACGACAAGCCTCTGCTCCCTTCTCGTGATGCCACGCCCATGAAATATACCTCGTCTCAGCAAACCCTGGACGTCCGCTGCCATGTGCGATACATTGATCTCGAAGGTCTTTCCGACGGCCGCTCTGTCAAGAACATTTTACAGCAAATCGCTCCCCGCAAACTGGTAAAACACCGCTCCCGGCACCCACCTCCTCTAAGGTTTTTTCATTTCCTTTCTAGATTTTAGTGCATGGCCGAGCTGATGCCACCGACAACCTGGCACAGGCGTGCTTGACGTCGCCTCAATTCACAAACGAAGTGTATGCGCCCATCGTCGGCCAAGTGCTGAACGTGTCGGCGGCCACCAACGTGTACCGGGTGCGGTTGACGGATGCGCTTGTCAATTCGCTGCATTTCTCAAAATTGGACGATTACGAGCTGGCCCGTGTCCATGGTTGGATCCACTTTCAAGAAGATTCCACTACCCCGTCGTTGGATGTGGCTCTTTCGACGGACGACCAGCCCTCATCGTCCGCTCTGGCCGTCCATGAGCGCCGGGAGCCGACCATCTTCTTTGGCAACATCCTTTTGTCCGAATTCAAACGCGTCCTCCAAAATGAAGGCATCTCCGCTGAATTTAAAGGCGAAGGTATGCTGGTTTGCAACGATCAGGTCATCATTCGAAAGGTAAGCTCCCCGCACAAAACCGAGGGGGATCAAAGGTGTTCATCTCCTTGTTTGTAGACGGGGACTGGCCGGCTTTTGATTGAAGGCAACCTGTGTCAAGATTATTACAAAATTCGAAGTTTACTGTATTCCCAACATGCCATTTTGTAGATAAAATCTCGCTCTGCATGGCTTTTTCTCCAGCCGAATTCAACAAACAAAAAAAAAAAAAAAAAAAAAGAGGCTAGCCCTGAAGGACGGATTTGCTCGGACGCCTTTTGTGTTTTTTATGGCGGGGCTCCATTTGACAGCGCCGTCGTATTGACTAGTCATGCGTCGATAAGCAAAAGCGAGCACATATCAGAGTAAAAGCAAAGGGAATCAATGAATATTTTTTCTTGTGTAGACAAGGATGACAAGGGTATCGGTTGATCAAGGCTAGGTTGGTACTTGGCCAGCAAAAAGTCCTACATCAACGCGTTGAAGCGGTTGGGCGACTCCCTCTTTTTTTTTTTGCTGTTTACCTTTAACACGAGCCGTTTAGCGTCCTCAAAATCCAATTGGTGCAGATACTTCATCAACTATCCAGCCAGATAAGATATGCCTCGTCAAGACTTCCGTTTGCAGGGGATCACGCCGTTTCTTACCTCAGCACCATTCGATAAAAGAGCCAGCTTTTCTGGAGGAGGGAGGCTGGTCAGGGTGTGGATCCTTTCCCGATCGAGTCGGCATTGAGCAAACTGAGTGGGCCAGTCGGAGGAAGTGCTACATGCGTGGGACGGTTCGCCAACGTCGACAAGCTGGCCGACGGCAGGCGCAGATGTCGTTTTGGACGAGGTTGGAAGTTCGACGGGGTCGGCGGCGCCTTGAGTGATTCTGTGCCGCAGGCGAATCCATCGACGACGTCGTACAAAGGACCGAAAGTGTTTGTAATTGCCGTGCCAAACGGCTCCATGGAAACGCACAGCGTACTGCCATCCTGCTTCGTCCACATCGTCTGTCATGTCCACCATCCAATCCTTGTTGACCTTAAAGCTTGGGCGATTGGTTTCATCGGTGTTATTTATTTTTTTTTATCTTACCCATTCCCAGGTTGGATCAGGCAGCTGGTAGGTGGATGGCTTCATTGGTGTGAAGCTATTCGGAAACAGTGACGGTTATGGTAAGGTATTTTTTTTTTCAACATACTTCTTACTTCATATTTGTATCACACCAAGGGTTGGGATCAAATTGTAAGAGACTAACAAAAAGAGTGAATAAAGCGTCGAGGTTCTTGCGGTTTTACGTTTTGGAACTATAGCCAACTGTCCAGGAACTTTTAAAGAGAAAGTGAGTGATGGCCATGCTGAGATGAAGGACATTTACCCACGTTGGCATTCGTATAAAATATCATAGACATAATCATCCTTTGCATTCAAATGAGAAGGGAGCGTAGAAAGAGGTAAGGAGAGTCGGTGCCGTCGACTTGAGCGTGCTCGCTGGGTGAGTTCGCCCAGAGTTTTACGGATGTGAAATGAGCGTTGATGGGATCCTTGGCTTGACATTCATGAATCAGGCAATAAAGGGAAAACGGAAAAAAAATAAAAAAAAGAAAGAAGAAAAATGCTTCATGGCAGGGCTATTTTGGGGGAGCGGGCAGCACACGTGGCACGCCTTCTTGTTTTGGACGATCCTTTCGACGTGTATGCCATGGTTTTATAATGCAGTGGCTTCTCTTGTGTGACCACTTTGTGGACCAGGTTAAAGGCTAAGCGACCCATGGTTTTGTTTCCACTTTGCCAAAGACCACTCTCTTCCAAAGCCCTTTTTTGGCTCCTTTTTTGTTGGTCAAAGCGGGAAAAAGCCAGGTTTTTGGTCGAGCGTCCATCGATGAGGAACGATCAGCATAAAAAAAACGAGGTGCCAAGGTTTGTCAAAGGAGCCCGTGATGTTTATTTTCCAACGGCATAAAGTTATTTTTTTTTTCATTTTGGAGCTTTGCTGAATCCATTGGTGGGTGTCCACATAAAAAAGGGAGCTTTTTGTTTGAATTCTCCTGAATTTTCTCCCTTTTCAGCTGTTGTCCCCTCTCCCCCCATCCCCCAAAACAATAGCATCTTTTTTTTTTTTCTTATTTTTTATTTTTTTTCTCTTTTTTCTTTTTTTCCAGTGATTTTGATGGTGACCTTCTTGTTCCCGGAACTAAAGTAAACCTCGCCACTTTTACGACGCAACTGACCCTTTCGTATAGGCGGCGGTCAAAATCCTTTGGCGATTTGAAAAAAGGTCAGGTGTATGACCATCAGCCGTATCGTCATAGTATGTTCTTCCCTTCCGCACTGACAACTCGACCCACCCACGCTCCTTTACAACAATCCTTTAAAAGGTTTGTTAGTGAACCGGCCTTCCCGACCCTGCATGTGTCAATCGATCCCTGTCAAGACCAGCTCTATCCCCTTGCCTTGACTTCTCCCCCTGATTCCACCACCTCCAATAACACCGACGGTAAAAAAAAACCTGGCTATCCCCTCCCCCGAGAAGTCTCTCTCCCGGCTCACCCCTCTTTTCCCATTTTCTGATCTTTTTCTGATTCGATCAAAAACTGGACTAAACTTGGCTTTTCTTACGCATAGCTGCATCATCGACTGTGCAAAAGGTGTCACCAACAAACTTGTTGACCAACGACAGTACCGTCAATGATGTCATCGCCAACGCACCCTTCTCCCCCTTGCCACCGGCGGATAACAACGTTCAGATCTTTGACGTATTGGACAACCCCAGCCCTGCCTTTATCCATTACAGTCAACGATCCGCCAAACCCAATACCACCATCATTTCTGTCACAGTGGAAAAACTCGTCGAGATCATGACCAAGGATATGGGTAATTTTTCTTCTAAATTACCCATTAACCTCGTTTTGGAAACTGCCTGACGCTTTTTTTTTTTAATGACTCATTTTTTTCTTTGGCAAAATGGATGATTTAAAATCTCCTTAGAGACCGAATTGATGACGGGTTTTTTCTTGACCTTCCGTGACTATCTCACTCCCATTCGACTCTGCAAGCTGCTGATTCTCCGCTTTCGTTGGGCTCTCAAAGATGACTCGGACGCTCGCCGCCTTGTTCGTATCAGGTCAGCCTTAAAAAACACGGGCCCTGGGGTAATACAAAAAAAGAAATGCAGGGTAATTGACACTCTTTTTTAAATAGAACGTTTGTTGTGCTACGCTACTGGATCAGCCATTACTGGGAACACGATTTCAAAGACGCTCGTCCACTCCGCTTCATGCTTTGTACTTTTCTGTCCAAAGTCCGATCCCACCCTCTGATCCAAACATCTCCAAGAGACGACCGCATTGTCCACCAATTAAGACATCTCCTGAAACTCCAGAAGAAAAAATACCATTCGCCTTCCCATGGATCCCTCGACAGCGCCTCCATCACCCTCGATTCTGACAACCCCCTCCAGCCTAAAAAACGCGAGCGCCAGGTCTCAGCCACCAGCAGCGCCAGCATCCCCTTTTCCGTCCTCACCAACACCACCTCCTCGCCTCGCCACAGCATGCAAGAATCATGGCACCTTGGCCTGCAGTCCATCAAGCGCACCTTACCATCCGTCTGCCACTCCCTTGTCCAGAACCTGTCGCCACCCACCAAACCTGCCGATCGTGACAGCGCCTTGTTCCACCACGACCAGTGCTCCTGCTCCGCCACCCCTCGCCACCAACGCCGCATCAGCAACAAATGGGCCCTACCCGAGCGCTGGTTCTCCTCGCTCTCGGCCTCGCCTTCCATCCCTTCTGCTGACGAGCCTTGTCCGCTGCATCCCAAATCTTCCGCCAACCTTCCCGCGCAACCGCTCCGCCGCCCGCTGGATCGTCGCCCCCGACCCTTGTCCCATCCACACCACGCCCAGCCACCCCACCAGCGACAGCAGCACCGCGCCTCCTACTATAGCGAAGGTGCCGTCTCCGATGGCTCTGTGCGGAGCAAAGGCACCATCACCTCTCTGCCGGCCATGCTGACCCTCGACCTGGCAGCCGACCCGCCAACCAAATCTTCCTACCAATCGCTTGTCCTCATCTATCGATCGGAAACCATAGCCCAGCAATTCACTTTACTCGAGCAGCAAATGCTGCAGCACGTCACCTGGAACGAGCTGGTCGACCTACGCTGGCGCAAGCGGTCCAAAGGCACTGTCCTCTCACCCGACCTGCCCCTTCAGCACGGCGTCGAACAGCTCATTGGCTTCTTCAACAAAGTAAGCCCCTCCTCCTGGAAACAGCGACCTCCTCACTTTTTTTTTTATTTTTTTTTACTGAAGACGTGTCAATGGGTGTCGTCTGAAATTGTTCGTACCCAGTCCATCGGCAAGCGCGCACGCGTGATTGCCAAATTCATCCGGATCGCCATGGTAACTTTTAGAATGCAAATCCCACCCTCTTTTCTCATTATTTTTTTTTCAGAAATGCCATCAGCACAAAAACTACAGCACCCTGATGCAGATCTTGCTGGGACTCCAATCGCCCTGGGTCACGCGTTTGGAGCGGACATGGCAGCGCGTTGGGCAATTTGAAATGCAAGCCTTTGGCGAATTAAAGGAGCTAGCCAAACCATTCCGCAACTGGAAGAATGTGCGAGAAGCCATGACGTTGGTCACGCAGGATATCGATGAAGCCTCTGCCCTTGAAGCTGTCTTGAGTCAACAACACCATACAACCACTCTTCCTGGCTGCATCCCCTTTTTAGGTAAACCTTGAACAATGGCGCTCTTCCACGAGTAAAAAAAAAAAAAAAAGAGGTTGGATCTCCCTTCACTCACTTTTCTTTTTTTTTTTTTCGTGGTAGGTCTCTATCTCTCCGATCTTGTGTTCAATGCGGAACTACCAACATGGATCGATGCCAAAATTGACACGGTAGCCAATGATCAACTGCGTGAAACAAAGCACCAGAGCGTACAAGATCAGCTTCTTTACCAAAGTCTCGTCGGTCGCATGGTGAACTATAACAAATTTAGGATCACTGGTAAAAAAAAAGCATCCCCCCCCTCCCAATGTCTCAGCGAACGGACATCTACTTACACTCTTTTTTCATTTTTTTTAGCTTGTACAGTCAAGCACATTTTGACTTTCCAAGTGCTCAGCCGCAATTACTCATTCACATCCCATTCTGTCATTGCGCTTGCCCTCGACAATCTGGATTACCTTGACGATGACAGCCTCCAAAAAGAAAGCTATCACTGTGAACCCTAGGTTTGGTTTGAATAAATAAATCGAGGGCTTCTTTCATTGCTCCCCCCTGCAACAAAGGACGCGCGGGCTTGTTTTCTTCAAAGGTTGACAGGAAGAATCGGTCAGTTGGCTGTATCTGGGGGAGGCTCAAGAGGTAATAATGCAGGCTGCGGAGGAGATAGAAATAGGGATGTACCCGCGTCATGGCAGCTGAATTCAAGGTAACTGTGTATTAAAAATGCTCCAGAGAGATGCTCACGGAAAAAAAAAAAAAAAAAAGTTGATAAAGTGTAGAGAGGGTATCATGTCTAAGTAAACGAGGAAAAGAATCATCCATCCTGTTCTTCCAAGCGAATGGGCCCGGTAGAGGGCATGGAGGAGGCACCACTCCAACGAGGCACGGCATAACGTCGGCCAGCCCTGCCTCTATCAATCCAACGCCAGGTGCCCATGATGGCATGGATGATCCATTTGACAAGATCGCTCAGGCCACAGCGGGTGTTTGTTTCCAGATACAATTCCAAACTGAAGGACGTCAGCAGAATCACAACATAAAACATGGTCACCGGCCCCCATCGCTCGTAAATCATACCACCAAGCAAGCTTCCAAGACCAGCTCCTACACCAGCATACATGGCAGCAAGAATGCCTATTCGTGCCAGGGGTTACAAACAGACAGTCTCTGGCATCCCCTCTCCCATCCTTACCTTGGGAAGTGGCTTGCAAAGACGGAGGCGCCAGTTCATCGGCTTGAACAACACCTGCCCCCCAAAGGGCGGAAAATGCAATGCCTGGGAAGAAAGAAGAAGCAATAGGTAAGATCGACCGTTCGACTCGTCCAAGTTGGTCCTACCGTTCAATAGATGCAAGCCAAGCGCAATGACCGCTCCCGTTGGTCCTTTTGGTAACAAGGTGTACGCAAACACACGCACAATCGTCAAAACATGGCCAAGAATAATCAAGAACCGGATGCCAAAAATGCGAATCAACTGGAAGAGAACGAGAGCGGATGAGTGTCAGGCGCCATGCTCGGCTTTCTTTTCATTGCACCTACATCCCGGGAATAAAAAAAGAAAAGCAATTCGGTCACCGAGCCCACAAGGCCGGTGAGGCCGACAAGAGTAGAGCTTGCACCGAGATCCTGCTTGAGAAAGATGAAGAGAAAGCTGATCACCATGTTGAGCGAAGCGCCCATCAGCATCATCGTCAGGAAGAAGAGGTAGACTTGGCGCTGTTTGATGAGCTCCCATAACGTGGTAGGAAGCGATGGCATGTGATGGGTTTGGTCATCCGAGGCCGTTGACAGCCGCCGGTGGGCGGGTGGATTGGACAGATTGACAGCTTCGATAATGCTGGACTCGGTGGCGAACTGAATCAGACGCTGGATCTCGTTTTGGCGGACCTGGAGTGGTTCATCGTCGCCCTCGTCATCGCTAACATCATGCGGGTGGGCATCTTCTAGATGGAATTGCTGAACTTTGCGTCGCAGGTTGGATGAGCTGTTCATCCAGGCAGGATCGTCAACGAAGGTCATGGATGGCTGGTGTGGGTAGGAGGAGGTGGAGGGGCGACGGCGTGCCAAGGCCATGGTGCTATTGCTATCGCGCCCAGACACCGACTCGGGCTTGAAAAGGGTCATGCCGGCCGTCAAGATGAAAAAAATGGCAGAGATGGCATACACATAAAATATGGAATTCATGTCCTCCGTCCAGTCCGCGATCATCCCCACCAGCGACGAAGCCACACCAAACGAGATGGACCCATACATGCGTTGACGTCCTGGTGATGCAAAATGAAAGCGGTGGGTGGTTGTTGCGTGCCGCGCTTGCTTATCTTTTTATGCCAGCTTACCATACATATTCTTGTTTTTACCGAGGATCTTGAGCACACCACCATCTACCAGGGGTAAGACAGGAACGCCAAAAAATGCAAAGCACACAGATGTGATGGTGACCAGGGTGACCGTCATTCGATTCTTGGCGTCACCATCCAAGTCTTGCACTACCACCGACACACCCATCACGCTGACAATAGCCACCGTGGCGGCCGTTTGTATGATGCACATGATATAGTTGTGTGTCCTTGTCTTATCCGCCAATGCTGTCCACAGAGGGCACGCCACAGCTGAAATAAACGGCGCTAATTAGAACCACAAGGGAGCAAGTACGTTAGCCAAGACATTAGGCAGTAAAAAAAACTCCCCTTTTCTTTCTTTACCAATGGCTACAAGCAGTCCAATTTGATTACTTTTCAGCCCAAGTTGCGAAGAATAAAAGAGCGTCAAATACACAGGGGCAGATCCTTGACATGCAAAGATAAATGTGTACAAAAGTTTAGGAGCAATGTATAGCATTGAACCCATATTAAAATAAAAACTGCAAATAAGAAAGAAAAAAAAAAAAGGGAGGAAAAAAGACAGCTGACCCAACATAAAACAGTTCTCCCCCGCTACGACACGTTGCCGTTTTTGGCCGTTCCTCTGCCTTTCAACGTGTCATGGACCGTCCTTTTATTAACTAGCCAAGTCGCTTTTACTGTAATAGGGGCTAAATGGGGTATCTTCTATTAAGTCACGCCAAAGGCATCATTTTTAACACCAACCAAGCATTTTCCAGTAGCCGAGGCCGATCGTGAAATAAACCACGAGGTAGAATATGGCCATCAGAAACCCAATGGCAAACCATTTTCCTCGAGAAACATACCCAGGTGCATAATACATGGCAGTTGTGCCTGTAGAAAAATTGGTCTGAACAAAAAAAAAAAAAAAATCAGTGACCTCGGCGTTGACCAGGCACACCTTTCTTACCATGCAACCACCCAAGGCACCAAAATAAGCCAGCAATAGGACCAAGACCATTGGCTTTGCTCCCAACGCCTGGCCAGCTTCCATAAAAGTGCCGATAAATGCTACCGTGTGAGCACTGAGGGAAGAGAAGAGGAAGGTGGTAAAGAAATAAGCGGCAGCCAGACATGGAACAGCTGGTAAACCAAGTTCCGAGATGCCATTGGAGATCTTGGTGCCCAAGAAAGTGGATGCACCCGCGTTGGAGAGGTGCTGGGCCATGGTAATAAAGCCTCCTAACCAAACAAGCGTATCCCACTATTGAAAAACATCATGAGCGTGGTGGTGCTTTTTTTGTACTTCAACTTGCGGCCTGTGTATTTGTCGAGACATCTTTCCAGGTCAGCGTGCCCAAATGCAACAGGACGACCAGGCCCAGTAAAGCAACCAGCGTCGAATCGAGGTGGGTATAGCCCGACGTGATCCAAAAGGCCAGGCAGGCCAACAAAACCGCGCAAAGTTGCTTTTGATATATAAAACAAAGAGAGTCAGTTGACAATTGGCTCGGTACTTTTTTCCAAGTCACCTTTTCCTTCTTGGATAGGGAGCCCATGGTGTCTAGTTCGTTTCTTGCCCGGGCTACGACGTCTTGTTGGAAAGCCATCTTTTCTTCAGGTGACGATAGCATACAGCGAGCCATGATCAGCGGCATGGCAAGCGCACAAACCAGGCCTGGAACAATACTGCCCTTGAGCCAAGTCATAAACGAAAAGCCCATCTTTGGAAATAGCTCCTGGCTTTTGGCGACCACAATTGGATTAGAGGCCATGCCTACAAAAAAAAAAAAAGTGAGACCATGCATGAAAATAACCCCCCCTCCCACAGGATCGGGGTTTCTTTTTACCGGTGAGGAACATGGAGGCGGACAGCAGATTTGCGTGGGACCCAAGCAGCATTAAGAAACCGCCCAGAGCTGGCCGATGGCTCGGGGACGACCCCATGGTCTGTGCCATTGACTGGACTACTGGAAGGATAATCCCACCTCCTCGTGCAGTGTTACTTGGTACAAAAGGGGCGACCAGTATTTCTAGCAAAAAAAAAAAAAAAAAAAGAGAAAAAAGTTCCAAATCGAGTCAATGACACGAAGGAGGGGGAAATGTGCCTTATTTACCAGAGAACACCACGGCATAACCTAGCCCCAGGGGACTTTGGCCAAACCGTTCGATGAGATACAAGGACAGGCGTTTTCCAAGACCTGTGAGCTCGACGGCCTTGCCCAAATGGAAAGCAGAAAAAATCAGCCAAACCACGGTATTGGAGAACCCTTCTAGAGAATGCGCAAAAGCGTCCTGGGTGGCGTCGCAGTCGTACATGAAGCTTTCGCCAGACAAGGATGTGGAGGGTGTGCCGCACAGCCGGCATTCGATGCTTTCGCCAGTGGTATGATCGTTGCATTGGAAGGATTGCGTCACAGATAAAAACACGAGCGCCGTTAAGACAAGGGTCGGTAGCTGGACGTTGGTGGTCATCAAAGCAAAAATACAACTGTCAAAAAGAAGGAAGTGAGGATCCGCATCTTCCTCTACTTTCAGAAAGGTACCTAATGAACACAGCAAGGATATGAATGGCAGTGAGAGACAAATCGTCGTCGGGCTTGATGCCAAACCAAAGGAAACAGCCAACGAGGATCGAAGGTAGCAAGGTCAGCGCCTCACTCGTGGCTAGAGTGTGCCACCATGGCTTCTTGGGTTCAGGGTGGGTGAGTAAACACGTACATTCATCGGGATCGATGGCTATGGATGTAGCTGATGGCGATCTTATTGACGTGCTTTGGTATGGAGCCACCATGATGGTTAAATGGAGAAAGAAAGAGAGAGTGAAAGGAAATGAGAAAAAAAAAAAAAAAAAAAAAGGCAGAGCCTATAATGAGCATGGTTCCAAATTTGGGCATGATGTCATGTTCCTGCAAAAGATTGGGTGACGGGTATTGGTGCAATCTTGTCCCTGCACAAACCCAAAAATCATCCCCACCTGTCTTCCCCTTTGCTTCCTCTTCTCCTGAGAAGAAGAGAGCTATTTAATTCTACAGTTTCATCATGCGTCCTTTTCTCCCCCCATAAAAAAAAACATGGTAACTTATTGACTGCAGGCAGGCCCATGAACAACGTATGACCTGCAAAAACACCTGAGTAAAACAATGATGTCAAACCAACCCAATCGATCGATGCTAGCCGCGGCAGGTCCGTCTGGTGATTTTTTGGCTGCCAGGTTGGCAAAACACTGTAAAGCCCCCTGCTTAGTTTAAGCTCAGCCGACCGCTCTCCATTGCAAACTAGACCTCAGGGTTGAGGCATTAAAAATGAAAAAAAATGGCCTTCAGCAACACATGTTCACTCTGTGATTTTGTAGAACGTAAGACAACTGCCCGTCAAATAGGCAAGCGAGGGTTCTTTTTTGACCATGTGGCAGCAGTTTCCATGTTGCTAACGGTCGTCACAGACTTTGAAATCAATCAACAGCATGACATCCCAAACTTTAACGAAAATTCTATGATTCGCATGGCCAAATGTTACTCATGATCAAGCACCGTTTCGTGCATCTTTCCACTTATTTCCAAAAATGGCAAAATGCAACCGCACAGAACAAAAAAAAAAAAAAGGTGCATCCACTTATAAACAATTTTCTGTGCTGAACACTGAGCTTTCACTGCGAGAGGCTACTGCCTTGGCTTGGTCATGTCAACTTTTTCAGCTGACAGATTACAAAAAAGGGATAGCTTTGTACCCCATGACTCGACTCACAAGCAAAAAAAAAAAAAAAAAGTAACAAAAAGGGTTGGTTCCTGATCATCACCTTTTGAGCTTTCTTCTAACAACACAAGAGATACCCTTGCCACTGATTTTTTACACTAGTTCAGATCACAACCTCGGTTGCATCTACTATGCAAAGGGTCGCATCCAGATCCTTTCCAGCCAATCATCGGCGGTGAAAAAATTAACAAAACCCTTGGACTTTTTGATATCCAGGTGCAGATCAACGCATCTGTAATTTATGCATTTGCTTTTGCGATTTGACAATGCCTTTCAAATTCGATACAATTCTGCAGTGGCAAAACCCTTCTTCCTCTTCCTCGGCTGGCTGTGTGCATGAGCGATAACAAGATGCCTCACTAGGACGGCGTCAACAGGGTTGCATCTATGCATGCTTGCACGCTGATATTAGGATTGGTCAAGCTCTTCTTCACCGGGAGTTCGCCGCCATCCAAATCATGCTGGCAAAATAAACGTGGGCTGATGGAACCCTTGGTCCAGTTCGAATTGTCTAGCAAGACTATACCGTAACATCATTGACTAGCATCATGCACACGCTGGCATTCATCAGGAGGATTGTATACGGCAAGCCGGGCACGCCAGGATGGCTCACCACCACCTTCCTCTTGCCTTGTAGCTCTGCGGCGGATTAACGGACAGACTATCAGCATATTAATTCATCATGTGCTAATTGCATGCAGCATTTGTAGTCCATCGGTGAGAGGCCACACCTTGGATGGACTGTTGATAAATGTCTTTCTCTCGGTTTTCCGTCATTTTTCAAGTTGGGAGATCAAAACGAAATCGATGTCGAATTGGCTGGGCAGCCTTCATCGATCGATATGGTTTTTTCAGCACCATCGTCCACCATGTGATGATGTGCACTTGCAAAATTTCACATCGATCCTTGGGGTCAACGTGCTGTAGAGTACACACGCTTTTCGTTTTAGGATGGCCAATGTGAGCCACACAAAGCAGGCTACTACCAAACGCTCCTAGTGCTTGGCTTTCCCCTTTAGTGAAAAACTCTATCCTATTTTTTGACAGAGCAGAACTTTAAAATCGAATGGGATGAACAGGCCTTTTTATCAGTCATCAGGCATGTCAGTGACGGACGATGCGCAGCTGTTTCTTCTCGATTCAAGTAGCGCCCTGGAAATAGTTCAGGATCACTTTTTTTTTTTTTTTTTTTTTTTGGTATCTCTTTCTTGTCCCTGTTTGATCTTGTAGACCCCTCTTTTCAAAGATGTCAAAAGGTAATGCGTCTTAAATGAGCGAAGGAATGATCCATGGGTGTAGACAAATGTTGAAAAAAGCACTAGAAACCTAATATCAAATCCATTTACGTTTTATTTTGATTGGGTCAGCCAATGCAAAGGTTTATGGCTGTGGCTACATTACTGAAGAATTCTATGAACAATTCAAAGCGGCTATCTCGTAATATACTTGTTGGTAGGCAACTAGAAGTACTTATTATATTTATTCATTTAGAAAACTTGAAACCAAATCCAATACGAACATCAAGTTTGATTTCGTGGGACAGGTAAGAAAAAAAGAAAAGAGGAGTTCCATGGCAACAGAATCTGATCTCCTTGGTGACGGTGTAGTCTTTCCATATCACTGGCAACTCACAGTCCAAAGTAGATCACGCGTAAGTAGATGACGCTTTTTTTTTTGACAGCTGCCATTGACGCGCGTTTATCCTAGTGTCCATCGAATTGTGGACAAGCTCTTGCCGCTTTTCGTAGGTAGAAATGCCCTCGCTCTAGTTGTGTATGCTCACACTCTTTTGCCATAGAATGATCTTGTGGATGAATGTAAATTTCATGGCACGTTTCCGCCCGTTGACCTTGACATGACCTTCCTGAACCGAGATTCCATCGTCAGCGGCCCTGATACCCCCTCGTCCAACACCTCCCACCAAAACCTGACGACAGCCGCCACACCAGTATCTGGCCGACCCATCGAGTTTTCGGATGATTCTGACAACGATGATGCTGAGAAGCGCCATTCGCCTACGGCTACCCCCACCAACAACAGCACCACCACTCCCAAAACCTGGCCAGTCTACTATGGTGACACCGAAAGCGATGGCGAAGGGAGTGACATTGATTCCTTCAAGGAAACATTCAAGTTTGCTAAGAACATCGCCAACCCAAGCGAAATTATTAACGGCAGCCAGAGCAGCAACAAACAACCTACCAACTCTTTGCGTCTGATCGAAAGGGAAACCGATACCGAGTGCTATTTTAACCAGTCCACCAAAGTAAGCCAGTCTACCTCTGGACAATTCCCTCCTCTCCATCACCATCTCACCGGCACCCCTCTCATTCTTTTCTCCCGTTTTAAAGGAAGTCACCATTACAGGTACAGACGAAGATGCTGTCAAGGATGCTTTGGAACGCTTTAAAGTTTTGCAAATGCAATATGTAAGTCTTTTTTTTTAGAGTAGGCTCATTCTCATTTGACATCATTTTTAATCAACTTGGCAGAAACGCCGCCGCCGATCCCCTCTGGTGCTGGCTTGTATCCATCCTAACCCCAAAGACACTCGACCCTTCCACCTGTATTTTGCCAATTTGGAACGCTATCGCCACAAGGACTCGGTTCACCTCCTCTCTGAAGTGGACGAGCCTCTTTTTGTGCTTCTGCCGGTGTTTCAGGCCGACGGCAATTTCCTCCCTCCTCACGATCTGATCGCGACCAAAAAACAACGTGCTCCTTCCCGACCCGATTCGGCCCTGGCTGCCAAGACCTATCAACCGCAACGCACTTCTGGCGTCCAAGGCGGCCGCCCCGTGTCCCGTCCTCCTTCGGCTGCACCACCAGTTCGCCCATCCAGACCTCCCTCTTCGATGTCTGCCAGCTCTCTTGCTCAGCCCATGTCGACGATGTCCATCCACGGCCAATCCACGTCGCCTACCTCACCTATGGAATCCATGGTACCACAATGGGGCAACAACCGCATCTCCCAACAGCCCGAGCCTGCCACGTATACGTCTGACCTAGAGAATTGGCATGCCAGTCCTGCTCAACCGCCCCAAACCGAAGACTTCCCTAGCCTGCCTGGCAAGCCCATCAAACCGACCGTGCACAAAGGCAAGACCGCCCAGCGTCGTGTCATGCGCATCATCCCACAGAAGTCGTCGCGCACCTCCTCCGTCCCAGCGAAAGACGTGTGGGAGGAATGCCGCGAGTACAATGCTCACAACGCTACGCTCGTGCTGTCCGAAGCCTTGGAATCCGCCCGCTGCTACAAGGGCAATATCATCTTTGGGGCCAAGCTCGGCAAGGTGCTGTGGCGCAACATTTCGCCCGAACCTGCCTCGCGTATCTGGCAAAAAGAAGACATCAAGGATGTCGCCATGAAAGAACTGGGCATCACCCCTATGTTTTCCGACGTGTAAGCCCCTTTCCCTCTTATGCCTCTCCCCAACCGTGTTCACTCTTTCTGTTCTTTGGCTAGGACAACGAACAACGACGATGTCATTGACGGCATTGCCGCCCAGCTACCGGATCCCTTTGGCAAAACGGCTTGTTTTGAAATCCATGCCCAGGCACGCAATCAGCCCACGTTGCCTTACCAGCCCATCATCATGACCCTCAATCCTGGTGGTGTTATGCTTACCAAAGTCGTTGTCAAGAAGGATCGCCTGGCCGAGGTTGACTGGGTGATGAATGACAAGTAGGCTACACCAACAAATCGACACAATAGACCACTCACTTTTTTTTTTTTCCAGCAAACTGGATTTCCAAATGTACCTGGATGCGGAAGAACTCGGCCGTACGGACGTCAAGCCATACAGCACGTTTGAGAAGAAGATCTCTGTCAATATTGAGAACAAGCAAATGTCATTTGAAAACATCCCCGACTTTTTGTCCGTCAACCGCATCTTCTACAAGGAAACCACCAAATACCGTCTCCATTTTCCCTTTATTGCCGAGATCACCCGAGTGGAACAGCTGCCCTTGGACCACCAACCCTCGAACCAATATGGTGTCGACAAAATCACAGCCATGACCGGTGAAGGTGAAGTCTGGTATGACTGCCAAGTCTACTGCACCTCGCATAACGAATTCCTTAAGCGCAACATTAGCCTACCCATTGGTAAACTCGCCACTTGGAAAGTCAGTGACATTCTTGGCGATGACAATACGCACCAAACCTTGGTAGATTACATTAGTTGTCTCTTGATCATCCTTGCTGAAGTGGCGAAAAGCGATTGATCTCATTTTTTTTTCTGCATTGGTTTTAACTTTTTCCCACATGATCCCCCCCGCCTATTTTTTTTTTCTGGCTGCCAGGTTGGAAAATCCCTGTCGGTTTGGAAAACAAATAAAAATCAACCTCTTGTTTTTTCCTCCTTCCCTCCTTTCCTTTTACTTTTTTTCTTTTCTTCTTAGTTAGTCAGCGACTTGGTTTGGCGGATGAACATACGGAAGCGGCGACTTGAAACACTCCATCGACAATTTTTAGAACAATCGTTGGTGATCCATCATTTACAAAAACGACTTCATCACCATTGGTCCCGTGTGCTAACCAGCAAAGACGATCTAGCCAAGGCGGCGTATTTTTGTCAAGATGCTGGCAAGTTGTAAAAAAAAACGTAGCTCAGCACGTGTGTAACCATGCAACGGTTTTCATTTTCCACAAACAGTGACGGTGTTCCGGTTTTTGTTGGAAGCTGATATGGATGCCGCTCGGGCCTATGACATGGTGGTCCAGACAACCGAATGGCGGCTCCAGGAAAACGTCGACGACCTGACCTGGCACCAATACCCACCCTGGTTCGAGCAGCCGTTTGCTTATTTCCACAGCTTTGACCGCCTGGGCCAGCCGATCGCGATCGTGCACGTGAGCGCATTTCCCACCGACGCCCTAGCTCACCATGACCTAGCAGCGTACCTGCAGCAATATGCATCGGTCATGATGGAGATTGCGCGCCGCTGGATGTGGGAAGAGACGCAAACACGCCAAGCAACCGGCGATCCCATGCCGCTCGCCCTCGAATTGACCGTGATCGTTGACTTGCACAATGCGCCGTTTCTTGTCCTGGACTACCGAGCCTTGCGCCACCTGTCCAATGTGATGGAACAGCATTACCCGCGCACCGTAGGCAACATCCATGTGCTGAATTTTGGTTGGGTGCATCACAGCCTATGGCAACTGTTCAAGCTCGTGCTTCCTGAAAATACCAAGAACCGCATTACCTTTGTTTCCAACGACCAGCTGACGGATGTCGTTGCCAAAGAACACCTGCTTCTTGGTAAGAGAGAGAGAAAAAACAAAAGGAGACTTAAAATTTGACCTTGAGGAACAAAAAAAAAAAAAAAAAACAATCACAAAAAAAAAAAATTCCCTAACCTTTTTTTTTTTTTTTTTTTTTTTTGCATAATAGATTTTGGTGGATTGGACCCTTTTGTCTTTGATCCATTTTCCGATTCTTTGTTTCAAAAGTTTGGGCACGCCGTTATGAAGAGCGAAGAAGACCGTTTGCCACCGTCACCCGCACCTTCCAACAGGGCTGTGGACGAGGAACACGAAGGCGAAATGAAGGATATGTTTTTTACAGGCCTTCATGACGACAGTACACAGGTAGACTGGGGCTTTCTTGGCGACGATGATCATGACGATGAGCAACAAAGCCATGACTCTCACCCTCACCCATTGCACGAACCGGTCTCCACCCTGGCCTCACCCGCCTCTGTGCTCTCGTACTTTGGTCTCAGCCAGCACCAGATCGGCCTGCGCACTGGCATCGACCACACAGCCTCTTTTTACCTACCGTTGAAAACCAACCAGCTCGACTTTCCCCACAAGCAGCCCATGTCTGCCCCCGCCTCGCACTCTGCCCGCCGCTATTCACAGCTGGTCACTGGGTCGCAGGACCATAGCCTGCTCAGCTTGCTGTCGCCTCCCTCCATGCCAGCCTCTTCGGCGTCTTCCATCCACCTGACCCGAAATCATAGCCACCCAAGCACCGACGTCACCTATACAACGACTCCGCCTCATCCACCTCCGCAAGCTCCATCTGCCCTCCTCACTCCCCTACCGTCAGACCCTGTTCCTGCCAAACTCTCCTTTGTTGCCACTTTCAAACTGGCTGTCCTCAGCACGCTCCTGTACGTCGGCTTGCGCATCCTCTACGAAGTAAGGATGTACCAATACCTCGATGCCCATTGGGATCTCTCCCGCCACGACCTTCTCTTATATACCATCGGTTCAGCCGCCTCTTTTGTTTTTCTCCTCACACCCATCCTCGTGGCCCTCGTTGAGTAAAGACGAAGCCTTGTGTCATCTTTGCCGTTACATACTTTTTTTTTAATATATAAAACAATTCTATCCCTCTACCCCACGACTTTGCCACATTTGTTGCTGAGGCCTTTTAAAAAGGGGTCAGCGTCCACCACATGTCGTTCGAGAGCGTAGATGCGTCTTGATTTACGATCCAGCCATCGATACATTCTCTTGTTGGACACGTCGCTCAGGCTTGACAGCCACACCTGATGTTCTTGCTTGCGACCAAAAAACGTGTACGTCTCGAAACCGAGCCATACATCCTTGATGTCCTTGGGTTTCTTTCGTTGCCGTTCAATCGCCTTGATGTCCTCGTACGCGATCATGCCCGCCGTGTATTCCTTGGTGTAGGTGTGGATAAAGATCGACGGCGACACGGCCGATAAGCCAGCTAGGATGAGAGGTGTTAGATAAGGCAGACAGTCTTCTTTCAATATTTACCCAACACCACGCTTAATGCTGGGGCTTGACCAGTACTCAGCAACGCAGGCACTGCACAGGCACCACACACGCCAAATAAGGTGGCCGTCATTTTGTAACGTCGGATCGTTTCGCTGAATGGACCTATAAAATAAAACAAGATCAGAATAATCCTGGCAAGAGATCGTCCTATCGCTGGCTTGTGCAGGTTTTTTTACCGATATAAACCAGTGTCTTGTTGATCAAGGGGGGTGTTGATTTGGCATCGATGTGTTTATTGCTGGTAAAAACGCCAGCTGCTTTCTTTGGCAGTTGTGTTGAGTACAAACATGAGAGCGTTCGTACTACAGGGTTTGCATTACTGGCTCTAGGGAGTGTCGTTCGAAGCAAGATCATTGCAACAAGGGAATCCAAACACAAAAAGAGAAAAAAAAAAAATACAGGCGACGGCCTGTTTTTTTTTGGCTTGGATATTGCAAACCTATCCCCGCCAATCAACAGGTACGCTGACAATGCAAGTGAGCGATGCCTATCGGCCAAAGGCTACCCATAAAATAGGACAACCGAAAGTATCGTATGCCTTTCATGATCCCAAAAAAATTCAGCTGTGGCAGCGTGACGCAACGTCCGTCGACCCATTTGCTCGACGTGCCACCCACGTTTCCTCCCTCGCCTTCTCCAATGCATCTATTTTTTTTTCTTCCGATTTGGCCCTTTGAAAGGGATGCCTTTTTTTTTAATTGCGAGTTTTTTGATTTGAAGAAAAAATGACAAAATCATACTTGTACAGACTCAGAAGAGGAGGGTGGAGAACGGTGTTTCCAAAGATGACGTTTGATCCAGTGCCAAACATTGGGGTCAGCGCCTTCGAAGAGGGCAATGGCCCGCTCCATAGCTTGCAGCTCCTCTTCTGTCATGACATGCTTCATACAGTCAAATTTACATAGCGGGCATTCTCCTGACTTCGTTGTTAGCCAAGGATCTAATGAAACGATGGCATCAGTCTAGATCAAGCTGCGACTTTGGAGCGCGACGGGTGATCCCGTTGCAGGAACCTGGGTGTTTTTTTTTTTTACCAATGCAAGCACAATGGTAATCATGGTGGCATGGGAGCTGACGGACATTCTGACCAGCAGCCATAGGCTCCAAGCAAATGACACAGTCATAATCGCTTTCGTCCCCTGTGATGCGTTGATCCAGATGCTCCTGGGTCACCGTCATTGTCGGGAACATGTCTAATTTTTGTTCTTTTAGCAAAACCTTGCCCATAGGTAACATGGAAGGCGGTGCAGGTATAACCCCTTGGTCAACAAGTCGTCTTAATCGTTTGTTTCTTCTCCACAAGAACACGTACATGGACACTGCAGGCAGGAAAACAGCTCTGGATGAGTTTCAATTTTTTTTTTTTTTTCATCCTTACCAGATGCAAAAAAACCAATGGAAAGAATGACAATCATGATGAGAAGCGTGATTTCCCATGGATTGGGTTGCCCGGCAGAGGCAGGCAGCAGCAGCACCCGGACGACTTGCTTGGCTGTGACATTAGCGCTCCCGCTGCTCACGACCGTTTCTGCCAGCTGCTGGAAATGCTGGATCTGAGACAGCAGCTGCTGCCCTACCGAATTGGGCACATAAAATGTAGGCAAAGTGAGGCTTGCATTGCTAGGCAAGGGCTACATATTGCATAATGCAGCGAGCGAGGAATGAAGGGAAGTGTAATTTAGCGCTCCGAAGGGCGAAAAAAAAAAAAAAAAAAAACTTACAGGTACGGTAAAACTGGCATTGTCGCTGGCATAGACAATACAGGCATTGGCTCCATCCATTTGAGCAAACCAAAGCTTGTCTGACAAAGAACATTTACCGTCGATGATCAGGGCTATTTTTGGCAGAGCCATGAAGAGAGTGGCAGAAGTCATGGCTGGCCATGGACCGGAAGTCGGAGCCGAAACCAAAGAGGAGGAGCAAGATGCCTGACGATCATACAAAACGCCTTTAATACCAGAGGCACCAGGCTCGCTCAAATTAGCTATTAAGTTGATATTATCTTGGAAAGTAGTGGGTGGCACCTCGCTATTTACACCATCCAATGAACTTGAATTTGACAACAGCCAATTGATATCTGGCGCGAGGAAAAAGAAGGAAAATGAAGTGGGCACTTGGGACAGGCCAAGTTCTTACTTTGGGTGATCATGGGACCGGTGCCTTGGAAGATGGACAAAGAATGAGCCATGGGAAATAAGCTAAAGTAACCAAACAGCCAAAAAAGCACTCTCATGGACACGGATCTTTGGAGAAAAGAAAGGAGAGGAAGAAGAGGAAAAGACAAAAGCAAAGATCGCATGCTGTTAAAAGCGACCTCCTTGAAATCAATAGGCCCCAACCTTGAAAGCTGGTTTTTTTAAAAGGGGCAAGTGTCACACGATTGGAGACAAAGCATTCGAGAAGAAGAAAATTTCCCAGGCTCCCTTTTCTGCCAATTCAAAACGGGAGATTTTTTATTTTATTTAATTTTTCTCTCTTCTTTTTTTTACTCATGGATTCACCAGATGCTCCATTTATCCTCTGCAACAATGATAAATGTTCGACGCGATTCAAGTACTTGGACTGTACCATCCACACCAAAGTCACGGGCCCCGATCCAAGAGATCATTTTGCCAATGAACGGAACCTGCTGACTTGGATCCGCACGGGCATGACCTTGTCTTTAATTGGTTTCATGGTCCTCCTCGATATCACACAACGATTTGCTCCGTCGACGTCCTTTCCTTGGCCGAATGAGCCCTTGGATACCAAGCGCAAGGCTGTTGCGTATCTGTTTGTCGCCTTGGGACTGCTCAGTATCATTGTCGCCACGTTTACCTACTTCCGAAACCAGCGCCATATCATCAAACGCATGCTCTTTGTTGGACAGGGTTGGGTTGCCTATCTCTTGACTTGCTTTATTGCCTTGTTCGTTTGTTTTGTCATGATCATGTCATTAACTGAAAGTCGCCCCAAAGCATAGAAAGCCCCACCTCTCCTTTTGATACCTCCCTTTGATAGAAATTAAAAACGATTATGCATCCCTTTTTTTTTATTATTTACGCTTGTTCTGCATCTGTTTCTTCCATCATTTTCTTCATCATGTTGCGGTATACTTGTTTTTCATGGCCCTCTGTGGACTTCGTCAAGCGATGGTACCGGGCAAGTTCTTGCTTCACCATGGCGTCTATCAGTACCGCAGTCAAAATGGAAAACCGTAAGTTGCTGTGCCTAATCTTCCTGTTTGACTATTACCATTGGGGTCGGCTGCCAACACTTCGTCCAGCAGTGTCTTTGCTTCCGACAGATCGTTTGTTCTCAAGTAGCCTTGGGCCAAACGGAATTTGGCCTTAAGATTGCTGCCATCCAACTTGAGCGCGTCACGTGCACAATCCTTGGCTCTCTTCCAGTTTTCTTGCTTGACATGAACAGCTACGCCCCAAAAAATAAAAAACGGGTGAGGAGCTTGTTTCACACGGGAGTAACGGCGCTTACCAGCCATGTTGTTGTAAATCATTAGCAGCTGTTTGTTGGAGAGGTCACTGAATTCATCCTTTTGGTTTTGTCCTCCAACCGTACGTAAATGAAGCACAGCATGATAGTAGTTCGTCAAGGCTAACCAGGCGACAACAATGAAAAAAGAGGGTCAGCGAACGGGGTGGTTCCTAGCGTGTCATTGTACCTTGCTTGTAGTCACCAGCTTTATAAGATTCATTGCCAGCCAAACGTAGTTCAATGCCTTTGTCGTATTTCTCTTGAGCAGTCTGCATGCTGGGAACCAGAGAAAAAATGAGGAAGAGCAAGAAAAAAAAATGGAGAACAGAAGCAGAAAGAAAGCGCAGGCGGCGTTTCAATCGCTGGCCCACACCTTTTGTTATTTTTTTTTGGCAGTGGGGAGTGCCACGCGTACTCAGATTTTTTTTCTTCTCTTTTTCTTTTCAACTTTCTACACGTAATCCCAATTTTATTGATATGATGGAAGACGTCCTTCAACCTAAAAGCGATGTAAGTAAACGACACTTATAAAGAAGAGTGAACAGACAGAGAAGAACGACATGCCCATCCTGTTTTTTTTTGTTTTTGTTAGATTAAACCTCTGCTGACGACGAATCCTTGCACAGAACACATGGAAGAGTTGTCAGAAGAAGATTATTATGTCAAATTGAAGAAGCTTCAGCGAGATCTCGAATTTTTAGAACTACAAGAAGAATATATCAAGGATGAACAAAAACACCTGAAAAGCGAGCTGGTACGAGCACAGGAAGAAGTCAAGCGCATCAAGTCGGTGCCGTTGGTCATTGGCCAATTCTTGGAACCGTTGGATCAACACACCGGCATTGTCGGCTCCACAACCGGATCCAACTATGTGGTCCGCATCCTATCCACCATTGATCGAGAACTGTTGAAACCTAGCGCCTCGGTGGCCCTGCACCGCCATTCCAATGCCCTCGTTGACATCTTGCCTCCTGAAGCCGACAGCAGCATCACCATGCTGACATCGGATGAACGCCCCGATGTCACCTATCAAGATGTTGGTGGGTTGGACATTCAAAAGCAAGAAATCCGTGAAGCCGTCGAACTGCCCCTGTCACACTTTGACCTTTATCGACAAATCGGTATTGACCCACCTCGAGGTGTCCTGCTCTATGGCCCCCCTGGTACTGGGTAAGTCGACCCCTCGCTTTTTTTTAAAAAAAAAAAAATCTCACTACTTTTGATCAACAGGAAAACCATGTTGGTCAAAGCCGTTGCCCATCATACCACGGCCAGCTTCATTCGTGTCAACGGTTCTGAATTTGTACAAAAATACCTTGGTGAAGGTCCTCGCATGGTCCGAGATGTGTTCCGCATGGCCCGTGAAAACTCGCCCGCCATTATCTTTATCGATGAAATTGATGCCATTGCCACCAAACGTTTCGATGCTCAAACCGGTGCTGATCGTGAAGTACAACGTATTCTTTTGGAATTGCTAAATCAAATGGATGGTTTTGACCAAACTTCAAACGTCAAGGTAAAAAAAAGATAGGGTGTCGATCTGTCGAGGTTTCCTCACTCTCTTTTTTATTTCCAGGTCATCATGGCCACCAACCGTGCCGATACCTTGGACCCTGCGTTGCTGCGTCCTGGTCGTTTGGATCGAAAGATTGAATTCCCCACCCCTGATCGTCGTCAAAAACGTTTGATCTTCACCACCATCACATCCAAAATGAATTTGTCCGAGGAAGTCGACCTGGAAGACTGTAAGCCAAAGAACCTAAAAACGACAATGTGGCTGACCTCTTTCTCTGTAGTTGTCTCTCGTCCCGACAAATTGTCAGGCGCTGACATTGCCGCCATTTGTCAAGAAGCCGGTATGCAAGCTGTACGAAAGAACCGATATGTCATTCTCAGCAAGGATTTGGAAAAGGGTTACAAGGCTAACGTCAAAAAGGAAGACTCCAACTTTGAATTTTACAAATAGACCCTTGGCTGCATCCCTTCTCTCTTTTTTTTTCCCTCCACTGGCACATCAAAAAAAAATTAAAAAAATTAAAAAAAAAACCCCCTCTGCTCTTTATTTGTGCAAAGTGCTGCCCATGTAGGACGAGAGCAAATCATCCGAGGCTTGGAGATGATTCATTTGCTCGTGACTTTCCAGCAGAGCTAGTTTGATTGTGGATTCAAGGAGCAGAAGCGTCATTGGAAAGGGTACAACATTGGTCTTGCCCAGATCTGTGTTTGGACCCTTGGCTTCGTCTTCGCCGTCCTCACTGGAGGCCTTGCTAGACGAGGTATCATAGACTTGTAGCGCATACCAATCAAAGTGGTCCAGGTCGTTGCGAGTCACATTCGGATGGTTGGTCTGTTCGACATTCAGGCGAGGCGTCGAGGGTGGGGAATCGGCTTCTTTTGTGGATTTGCGCAACTTGACAACAAGCACCGGCTGCGACGGCTGGTTGTCGAGGTTAAGCAGCTGGCTAGCTCGGGTATAATACATGCGGTCGACGCGATCGACAGACCATGTCCAGGATCGGGCCTTGTCTTCCGCCTCATCATGATACAGCCCGTCGTCCCAGTCCTCCGTCAACACCAGCTGGTAGTCAAACGCTTGGCCAGAGTCCTTTTTAGGACAGTTGGTCACCAACAGGTGAGCCTTGCGAGCTTCTTCTTTCCAGGTGCAGTCCCAATCGGCAGAGGCTGGCCGGGCATTGGCGGCAAACAGCGAATACAGGGTGACCACAAACGACGGCTGGTCAGAGTGATGCAACAGATGGGATGCCTGTAGAAGTTTGGACACCAGGACTTGGCCAGCATCGATGCTGCGCAACGATAAATTGAGAAACGGCACAGTGTCGTCCACATACGCCACCAGCTGCTTCAGCCGCAGCAGTAACATGTCTGCCTGATCAATGTCTTTGGTGTCCTTGACAAAACTATCAATGTGCAGCTGCAAATCTGTACACATCTCAAGGGCTGGCGCCAGATCCTCATTGCCATTGGACACGCTGTAACTAATCTTATCAATCGCAGGCTGATGTGGAGAACAAGACAAGAAGAAAGGAATGTGAGCAATGAATATCGGAACCTTTCAGCACTTTGTCACCTTTAGATTCTTGATTTTCAAGTCAAGCTGGCGTTGCAATGCTTCAATCTCTCGGGTAGGTGCTGATTTTGGTTGTTGCGGGTTGACTTGCTGCACCAAATAAGATGTCACGTTGCGGATGGCTGCATTGGTAGCATGGTTGATGGCAATGCGTGACACTGTCTGCACCGTCGACATGGCCAGCTTACTAAACAGATCATCCAGCGACATTTTTTTACTTTTTTTCTGAACAAAGACGGTGTTGAGCAAGAGGAAAGAAAAGCGTTTTATTCTCAGCTGGCTTTCGCCAGTCAACTGGTTCACATGAAGTCTGAACCTTTTTTGATTATTCTGCGGAAAAATGCGTAAGGAGTGTGAAAAGAAAATCGAAGACCTTGGCGAATTTGAAATCTGTTACAACATTGATCCCAGACAACCAATACTTGTTTCAAGACAGATGATCTGTGATAACCGTTCTTTATCCTACCAGCGTTTCTGAAAATAATCGTCGAACTAGTTAAGTTTTTCTGAGGAATGAGATACTAAAAGCTCTGCATCATACTGTATAGGCGAATTTGATTGTCCATAGCAAAAGTATCAATTGCGATTTTTTTTATCGATATAATATTTTCAGGTCTTGAGATGCGCCTTAGCTAACGTATAAAACCTCTGGATTGTTGCTTACTAGAATCAAGTCTAGCCTGATCAGCTAGAGATTCAATTCATATATCGACTTACAGTATTCGAAGTGCTCACAGCTATAAATAGAAGTGAAGTGTAAAAAATGCTTGTCTCTTTCGTGTCAGCGACAAGAAGAAATATGAAGCCGAGGGAGATCCACTGTCCGAAGACTTGTTATTGGACAAGTGCACGCGCCTAGTTGACCTTTTTTTTTTCATTTTTACCCAGTTTCTTTTGTTCCAATTTTCGAAGTAAAAATAAACATAGAAAGATTCTAATTGAATTACTTGCTGTGCTTATTACCAAATTTTACACAACCATATCATATATGTCCTTGGTTGACATAAATTTCATGTCATGAATACTGGGATTATGAACTGCAGCACTTGGACTTCAGTTTCTACGAAAGAATTGAGAATCAACTTATCTTCAATTAAAAAATATGGCAAACGTTGCTTACGGAATTCAACCTTTTTTGAGTTGTTGTTTGACACTTCATTGAGGCACACGTATGAGCGATATGTTGACACCAGCCGTCAGCCAAGGTTCGAGTGCGTCCTTGCGTTTGACGCTGGTGTCGTTACGGCATCGTGATATTAATGATATATGACTCGTGAGTGAGGCTTTTCATGTACCTTTTCCCAGATCGTTTGAAGTCGCTGATGCTTGGATGGTAAAGACAAAAAGTAGTAGTATCGGTGCCATTGGGAAAAGGCAAACTAAAAAAAAAAAAAAATTGTAAGCTTTTTATTCGCTGACCGCATAGCTGACCCTTGACTGGATGGTGGCCAAGCTTAGAATCGTAAAAACATCGACTTTTTGATCTAGGAGAGCTAATGACTTTTCTTTGAAACCCCAAATAGAAGATATATTTTGTAGGTGACAGCCTGATCTTCAGAAGGATTGAATAACTATTGCAAACTTTCACCCAGGATGACGGGTGAAAGGAGCATTTCCCGATTTGGAAGAAAAAAGTCAATACAAAAAATGGCAGGGTGTGTGAATGACGAGAGGTAAACGGATTGTATGGCAGGTCTACGCAGAGGCAGGGTCAATGAGAAAATTCATAGTTTACGAGAGTTGTACAATGACTGGTTAAGGAGATATGGGTAGGAAAGTGTGTGGGCTTGCAAGCGGAGGAAAATCAGATGAAGTTGGTCAGAGAAGGCGTGTGCCAGAGTTTGTGCGCAAGTGATCCTTGGCAAATGGAAGTGAATACTGCGTGGTTGCCACCGCGAACAATGGCACAGTGTCTGTTGATGATATCATCACTGCTGAGGAAAAAAAAAAGAGGTAGGTAAAAACGTCCTGGTTATTTTTTTTTTTTACACGGTGTCGCAGTCTGGTGGTAATCATTTGCACTGGAAACAAGCGTGATGGCTTGGCACATGCATCTCATCTTCGACCAAATGGATGGAACGTTTTTATGCAGCTTTGACACCAAAAGTCGCGCAGCTCGTCAACGACAGGATCATGGCGATTCCAAGACAAAGCGAGAGGGGTGGTCGTAAATCAGATAATCATCTGTCGCTGTAGACTTGGCAATGTTATCGTTGCCCATATCATCAAGCTTTAGCGAAACAAGAAGCACAGAAAGTTTGCATACAAACTCTGGCACATGCCTTCTCTGACCAACTTCTTCTGATTTTCCTCCGCTTGCAAGCCCACACACTTTCCTACCCATATCTCCTTAACCAGTCATTGTACAACTCTCGTAAACTATGAATTTTCTCATTGACCCTGCCTCTGCGTAGACCTGCCATACAATCCGTTTACCTCTCGTCATTCACACACCCTGCCATTTTTTGTATTGACTTTTTTCTTCCAAATCGGGAAATGCTCCTTTCACCCGTCGTCCTGGGTGAAAGTTTGCAATAGTTATTCAATCCTTCTGAAAATCAGACTGTCACCTACAAAATATATCTTCTATTTGGGGTTTCAAAGAAAAGTCATTAGCTCTCCTAGATCAAAAAGTCGATGTTTTTACGATTCTAGGCTTGGCCACCTGGTCAAAGGCTCTAGTAAGCGGCCCGCCAATAAAAAACTTGCCCACAGCTTTTTTTTTTTCGCCTTCTTTTTCTCGCAGCTCCTTGAACATTGGTCTCCAAGGTCTCGCTCCAAGGGCATTCGACAGGGATTCAAGAGCTAGGTCTAGCGATTACAACAATGCATGGCGTCATATTGATTTTTGAAAATAGATTTTTAATAAACTAGCAGCAGCACATTTAAGATTCCTTGAAGCAACATGCTGGTGAAAGTAAGCTGGGTTTAAGGCCTGAATTGTAAGCACAGGCACGATGCTCTGTTTTCTATGTGATGGAGAGTAGGAGATTAGACCCTTGACTTGTCAACGAAGACGCAATTATGCATAAGTCGACACCAGCCTTCAACCAAGGTTCGAGTGCGTCCTTGCGATTGACGCTGGTGTCGTTGCGGCATCGTGAAAGTAATGAGACATGATTCGTGAGTGAGGCTTTTCATGCACCTTTTCACAGATCATTGGAAGTCGCTGGTGGTTGGATGACAAAGACAAAAAGCAGTACAATCGGTGCCAATGGGAAAAGACAAACCAAAAAAAAAAAAAAAAAAATTGCAAGCTTTTTATTCGCTGACCGCTTAGCTGACCCTTGCTTGACAGGATGGTGGTCAAGCTTAGAATCGTAAAAACATCGACTTTTTGATCTAGGAGAGCTAATGACTTTTCTTTGAAACCCCAAATAGAAGATATATTTTGTAGGTGACAGCCTGATTTTCAGAAGGATTGAATAACTATCGCAAACTTTCACCCAGGACGACGGGTGAAAGGAGCATTTCCCGATTTGGAAGAAAAAAGTCAATACAAAAAATGGCAGGGTGTGTGAATGACGAGAGGTAAACGGATTGTATGACTGCTCGGCGTAGAGGCAGGGTCAATGAGAAAGTTCATAGTTTACGAGAGTTGTACAATGACAGGTTGAGGAGATATGGCTAGGAAAGTGTGTGGGCTTGTAAGCGGAGGAAAATCAGAAGAAGTTGGTCAGAGAAGGCATGTGCCAGAGTTTGTATGCAAACTTTCTGTGCTTCTTGTTTCGCTAAAGCTTGATGATATGGGCAACGATAACATTGCCAAGTCTACAGCGACAGATGGTTATCTGATTTACGACCACCCCTCTCGCTTTGTCTTGGAATCGTCATGATCCTGTCGTTGACGAGCTGCGCGACTTTTGGTGTCAAAGCTGCATAAAAACGTTCCATCCATTTGGTCGAAGATGAGATGCATGTGCCAAGCCATCACGCTTGTTTCCAGTGCAAATGATTGCCACCAGACTGCGACACCGTGTAAAAAAAAAAAAAAAACCAGGACGTTTTTACCTACCTCTTTTTTTTTTCCTCAGCAGTGATGATATAATCAACAGACAATGTGCCATTGTTCGCGGTGGCAACCACGCAGTATTCACTTCCATTTGCCAAGGATCACTTGCGCACAAACTCTGGCACACGCCTTCTCTGACCAACCTCTTCTGATTTTCCTCCGCTTACAAGCCCACACACTTTCCTAGCCATATCTCCTCAACCTGTCATTGTACAACTCTCGTAAACTATGAACTTTCTCATTGACCCTGCCTCTATGTCGAACAGTCGTACAATCCGTTTACCTCTCGTCATTCGCCCAGTCTGCCATTTTTTGTATTGACTTTTTTCTTCCAAATCGGGAAATGCTCCTTTCACCCGTCGTCATGGGTGAAAGTTTGCAATAGTTATTCAATCCTTCTGAAAATCAGGCTGTCACCTACAAAATATATCTTCTATTTGGGGTTTCAAAGAAAAGTCATTAGCTCTCCTAGATCAAAAAGTCGATGTTTTTACGATTCTAGGCTTGGCCACCTGGTCAAAGGCTCTAGTAAGCGGTCCGCCAATAAAAATACCTGCCCAGCAGTTTTTTTTTTTTTTGCTTCTTTTTCTCACAGCTCCTCGAACATTGGTCTCCAAGGTCTCGCTCCAAGGGCATTCGACAGGGATTCAAGAGCTAGGTCTAGCGATTACAACAATGCATGGCGTCATATTGATTTTTGAAAATAGATTTTTAATAAACTAGCAGCAGCACATTAAGATTCCTTGAAGCAACATGCTGGTGAAAATAAGCTAGGCTTAGGGGTTGAATTGTAAGCACAGGCACGATGCTCTATTTTCTATGTGATGGAGAGTAGGAGGTTAGACCCTTGACTTGCCAACGAAGACGCAATTATGCATAAGTCGACACCAGCCTTCAACCAAGGTTCGAGTGCGTCCTCGATTGACGCTGGTGTCGTTACGGCTTCGTGAAAGTAATGAGACATGACTCGTAAGTGAGGCTTTTCATGTACCTTTTTACAGATCATTGGAAGTCGCTGGTGATTGGATGACAAAGACAAAAAGCAGTAGATGAGGAGCCCATGGGAAAAGACAAGACCCATATAAAAAAGAAAAAAGAAAGCAACTGAGCGGAAATTGAATATGGGACTCCCAAATTTCGTAAAAAAAAAAAGTAAAATAAAATAAAAAAAAGCAACCACTACACAGCACTTTTGGGTGATCAGATCAATGTGAAATTATGCAAAAGTACCCAAACCAATGAATGATGATGATCTTGAATAATCCACGTCGATTGAAGAAGATCGATCAGCCAACTTTTGTTCACTTTCGTTTTGACATCTCCGATCCACCCGCTAAAAAAATGAAAAAATCGGCCATTTTCATCAGGGAACCTCCATGCTATTACAAAACATGCACTTAAAATGACTTTGCTTAAAAGTTGGCTGGGCGATCTTCACCAATCGACCTGATTTTTTCAGCACCATTATCCTTTGTGTTTTTACGCAGTTATGCAAAATTTTATTTCAATCCAATTACTCAAAAGTGCTGTACACTGCTTCTTTTTTTTATGCGCTTTGAAAAAATAATTTGGATTGCCATATTCAGATTCAGTCTCCGCAGTGCACCCTTCGATTCCTGCTGCTGGTGCAACAGAGAAATTGGTGGATGGTCATGGATAAGAGAAAAAAAAAAAGGCCAGCCTGGTTCCAATTGAAAAAGCAGGTCAAAAACGAGAAGAACGGCAAAAAAAAGTACCACAATTGTGCCAAACTCGGATCGTTTGGCTGAGGTTTTGGCCGTGCTTTTTTCTTGCTGAAGGCTACAAAGCGATCTCGTTGAAGCTTCATTGTATGTGCACATTTTTTTTTTTTCGTCTCAGTAGAGTATCGAAAATCTGATATCCGCCAAACCATTCATATTCTTCATAAATCAATGATTAAAATCACAAGCCTCGCTGACACAATGTCAGCGAGCTAGGGCTAAACAACCCTCATGATATAAAAATAAGTATGCTTACGACCTGCTACGTTTTGGCGCAATGTCTAGTTCAAAATTTAAATTCTCCCGGTAAACGCGTGGCGGCTCCCTTCAACACATTGTGCACATGTGTTGTAACCCACATGTTTTAAGGTATATGTGTCTCTACTAAATTTACCGTATACAGAAATGAAAGGTTGCCGTCTACCAGCGCCACCAACTTGACCAAAAGATTGAAAAAAGCATTAGCAGGCAGGGATACGAGGGAAATAAACGACAGCAGTGAAAGACGGTGAGAGTTTACTAGTCGTGACAAATGTTCCACCACATACTGGTGTGTTGGACAAGGGCAATGGGAATGAAAGGTTGCCATGACAACCAACAAAGACCCAATTTGGAAGATGAGTGGGAGACCCAAAAAAATAAAATATAATTATTACATAACCACCGATCGGCTTCAAACTTTGTATGTTCATAGTAGACGATGAGGGATGACTACGGTCAAAATCTTGGCCTTGATGGATCACTCAATGGCGAGTTGGGACGTGATGCCTTCCCGCCCTTTTTTTTTTTTTTTAATATCCTTCCACGGGCAGCGATCATGATCATGGTCTCAGAAAAAATGCTTCATAGGGCTAGAGAATGTTTTTATTGTATGGTATAATATGATGATCATGCTTGGCTATTGGTTTTTTTGAGATGCGAGAGACTTGTGATACATTGCTTTAAGACTTTTGCTGTTTGCATACGAAGTAAAATGACCTTCCCTGAGCCCTTCTTCAAAACACTTTGCCCAGTTCATACGAACACCAAGGTTTTTGCGGTTGGTGACAAAGCGGTGCGCCCAGTCCAAGTCTGTGGTCGAGGAAGATGGAAGTGCAGGCGAGGAAGAGGAAGATGGAGGTGCAGGCGAGGAAGACAGCGAGGACCCTTGATCTTGATATTTGGTATAGAATGCACTTGCATATTTGGCTCCATCTGCTGCATATTGTTTGATACAGGCAATATCTACTTCATCTTGTTCAGTTGCACTGATGATTTTCTCGAATTGCCTGGTTGAGTATGATGTGGTCTTCAGAAGTGCATCGACCGTTTCTTCCTCCTTGGTGACTTGGTTGTCAAAGGCTTCCTTTGCAACTTCATAAAGTGCCATGATCGTGGGGTCGTCGTGAAGATCAAGCTCCATCAGAGACGCTTTTTGTTCAAAGAAGACATGAGCCAGCGCAGCCAAAGGGGGGAGAGGAGTGATTGTCAAAGATTCTTCGATAGTTGTAGCATCCATGATAAAATTCATCTTTGCCCAACCGTCACAAGCCGAGTTCTTCAGGAATGGTGCAGCTGCAGAGGTGATAAACTTGTTCATCACCTGCAGCGGAACAGGGTGGATGGCAAACGTCAAAACAATAGGATCAACGCCGTACTCATCATACAAATGGCTTGCATATTTGACCAAGCGATGCAAAAACTTGTCGTCAACTTTGTTTTGCACTTCAACAAGGATGGGCGGGAACGCTGTGCTTGCTTTCGTTGGCAGGCTATAGACCATGTCTGCTTGCTTGCCATCGATCCATCCCGTTGGTCGACTGATATACTTGTTTACAGCATGTGGTCCTATATAATGTAGGAGTTCAATTTACGGCTGCGGCTGTAATCAAAGCTTCAACTTACCAACAAGTGTCATGGCGATGTCATTTATGATTTGGGGATGCTTCAACATTTCTTTCGACATTTTATCCGTACCAGGGCGATCTTTAAAGGGTAAAACAAGTAGATGCAAAGAATCTGCTACAAGTTAAAAAATACAGGTTTGATGAGGAAAAAAAAAAAAAAAAATAGCCGCCTACCCATTTCTGAAACAAACAAAAGTTAACGATAGGTACCGGAAGCGAAAACAAAAGTTAACGATAGTTACCGGAAGCGAAAACAAAAGTTAACGATAGTTACCGGAAGCGAAGAAGAAAGTTAACGATAGGTACCGGAAGCGAAGAAGAAAGTTAACGATAGGTACCGGAAGCGAAGAAAAAAGTTAACGATAGGTACCGGAAGCGAAGAAGAAAGTTAACGATAGGTACCGGAAGCGAAGAAGAAAGTTAACGATAGGTACCGGAAGCGAAGAAGAAAGTTAACGATAGGTACCGGAAGCGAAGAAGAAAGTTAACGATAGGTACCGGAAGCGAAGAAGAAAGTTAACGATAGTTACCGGAAGCGAGGAAGAAAGTTAACGATAGTTACCGGAAGCGAGGAAGAAAGTTAACGATAGTTACCGGAAGCGAAGAAAAAAGTTAACGATAGGTACCGGAAGCGAAGAAGAAAGTTAACGATAGGTACCGGAAGCGAAGAAGAAAGTTAACGATAGTTACCGGAAGCGAAGAAGAAAGTTAACGATAGTTACCGGAAGCGAAGAAAAAAGTTAACGATAGGTACCGGAAGCGAAGAAGAAAGTTAACGATAGGTACCGGAAGCGAAGAAGAAAGTTAACGATAGTTACCGGAAGCGAAGAAAAAAGTTAACGATAGTTACCGATAGATAACGATAGGCGCCGATAGATAACGATAGATAACGGTAGGTGCCGATATTTACCGATAGATGACGATAGATAACGATAGGTACCGATAGTTACCAATAGATGAAGATAGATAACGATAGGTGCCGATACTTACCGATAGATGACGATAGATAATGATAGGTGCCGATAGTTACCGATTCTTATCGGAAGTTGCCAGAAGGGGGGCTTTCTGTCCAGGATTCCCCCCCCCAAAAAAAAAAACTTGTGGATGCAAGTTTCTCCACGAGGTCACACTTTGGCAACCAACATTGCCATCAAGGCAATCTCGGGCTATCTTTCAGTACAATACTTGAAATAAAAACGTAGCAATCAAACAAACGGCACAGGCCAAAAAAAAATTGAGCCGCGTTGCTAAGCCAAAAATCCAAGGCCAACCTCCACCAATCTAATCTAACCTGTTCAGACTGGTAGTCCTTTGGTGAGCTTTGGCCATTATCCAAAGTTGTAACCTCGCTAGATACGTGGATACAGAGTTAGTTTGTGTCAAAGTCTGGCGTTCTCCCAGCCTTTCTTTTTTTGGAATGCGTCTCTTCTCTTGGCATGGAAAAGCCCAGATATCACTTTTTTTCCCTTCAGATGGCACCATTAAAAAACTAACCTTCACAGCTATCTATTGAACCAAAGAGCGCGTGAAGAAGGAGCAATATTGAAGGTGATATGGGAGAGTCAGTGTCGGGGAAGGGATGAGGTTGACATAGGCGGACAAGGACAAAAAAAATGAAGCTCTCATTTTTCCGGTAATCTCATTACAACGTTGGGTGAGAGGTTTGTCCAGTTTGGATTCAGCACAGCCTGATGCTCTGGCAAAGGTGCTTAGGCGTGGAAAAACGCTTATGAATTAAAGGTCATGCTTGTTGAAAATGAGGGGCTTGCCTCTAGCAAACTAAGTCTTACACCTCCCACAGAAGCAAAATACTTTTTTTTTTGAACGGTCAAAAAAAGAGAGATGGCTTCATATGATGGATCACATATTTTATTTTATTTTTTTTCGAATATGGTGGGCTGGTGGGCTCATGAATGGTACAGCTGCAGAGGTGGTAAACTTGTTCATGACCTGCAGCGGAACAGGGTGAATGACAAACGTCAAAACAATAGGATCAAGATGTCCCAAAATCAAAACGATGAAGATTTAGCTGGGTAACCTTCACCAATCGACCTGATTTTTTCATCATTGTCGTCAACTTTCATTTGCACTTCAACAAGGATGGGCGGGAACTCTGTGCTTGCTATCGTTGGCAGGCTATAGACCATGTGTGCCAGACTGTCATCGATCCATCCCGTTGGTTTATTGACATACTTGTTTACAGCATGTGGTCCTATATAATGTAGGAGTTCAATTTACGGCTGCGGCTTCAGCCTTTCCAGCAAGTGTCATGGCGATGTCATTGTTAACACGAGGACGTTGCAATGTTTCCTTTGACGTTTCATCGGTACCAGGGTGATTGCGAAAAAGAAGTGAAAAAGAAGAAAAGAAGCGAAAAGGTTTCACCTTTTTATCATGACGCCCTTGATTGCAGAGCTGAACCAGCCAATGAAAGTTCGTGCTTCCGTTTGTAAGCTCAGAGCCCGTTTTTGAACGTTTTTTTTTCTGGCATGTTCGTATGAGATCGACAACAGCCTTCGCCAATTCTCTTGGATTTATTTTAGTATGTATCCATGTCATAAGATCCTATACCTGTGCCAAATCCCACTTTGATCTTTCAGCTAAAAATGACCTGCAATTTGGTCACCTGGGGGTCCCCTGGTGAAAATGGGATTGAACGAGGAGGTTAAGAATATACACGGATATGAACATTACACAGGGCTTGAAATCCCCCAATAAAATGCATTTTATGTTTTTAAAGCACTATCTAACGTCACTCAAGCCTGGATGCAAAATAGATTTCCGTCGTCATTTGGTGGCTGCCAGGTATTTCTTTGTGATGTGAAAAAATATTTTTAACCAGTGACACAAATTGGACAAACCGCTGAATTTTCAAGTGCGCGAGCAAAATCAAGTGTGTGCGAAGTCATTTTTAAGTGCATGTTTTGTAATAGCATGGAAAATTTGGATGAATTCATTTAGATCAATTCTGCGCTGTGATTTTTGATCAGATGGCCTGGGGGTTGGTTCCCTGATGAAAAATGGCCGATTTTTTCATTTTTTTAGCGGGTGGATCGGAGATGTCAAAACGAAAGTGAACAAAAGTTGGCTGAGCGATCTTCTTCAATCGACGTGGATTATTCAAGATCATCATCATTCATTGGTTTGGGTACTTTTGCATAATTTCACATTGATCTGATCACCCAAAAGTGCTGTGTAGTGGTTGCTTTTTTTTATTTTATTTTACTTTTTTTTTTTACGAAACAAGGGAGTCCCATATTCAATTTCCGCTCAGTTGCTTTCTTTTTTCTTTTTTATATGGGTCTTGTCTTTTCCCATGGGCTCCTCATCTACTGCTTTTTGTCTTTGTCATCCAATCACCAGCGACTTCCAATGATCTGTAAAAAGGTACATGAAAAGCCTCACTTACGAGTCATGTCTCATTACTTTCACGAAGCCGCAACGACACCAGCGTCAATCGAGGACGCACTCGAACCTTGGTTGAAGGCTGGTGTCGACTTATGCATAATTGCGTCTTCGTTGGCAAGTCAAGGGTCTAACCTCCTACTCTCCATCACATAGAAAACAGAGCATCGTGCCTGTGCTTACAATTCAACCCCTAAGCCTAGCTTATTTTCACCAGCATGTTGCTTCAAGGAATCTTAATGTGCTGCTGCTAGTTTATTAAAAATCTATTTTCAAAAATCAATATGACGCCATGCATTGTAGTAATCGCTAGACCTAGCTCTTGAATCCCTGTCGAATGCCCTTGGAGCGAGACCTTCGAGACCATGTTCGAGGAGCTGTGAGAAAAAGAAGCAAAAAAAAAAAACTGCTGGGCAAGTTTTTTATTGGCGCACCGCTTGCTTGAGCTTTGAGCAAGTGGCCAAGCCTAGAATCGTAAAAACATCGACTTTTTGATCTAGGAGAGCTAATGACTTTTCTTTGAAACCCCAAATAGAAGATATATTTTGTAGGTGACAGCCTGATTTTCAGAAGGATTGAATAACAATTGCAAACTTTCACCCAGGACGACGGGTGAAAGGAGCATTTCCCGATTTGGAAGAAAAAAGTCAATACAAAAAATGGCAGACTGGGCGAATGACGAGAGGTAAATGGATTGTATGACTGTTCGACGTAGAGGCAGGGTCAATGAGAAAGTTCATAGTTTACGAGAGTTGTACAATGACAGGTTGAGGAGATATGGCTAGGAAAGTGTGTGGGCTTGTAAGCGGAGGAAAATCAAAAGAGGTTGGTCAGAGAAGGCGTGTGCCAGAGTTTGTATGCAAACTTTCTGTGGTTCTTGTTTCACTAAAGCTTGATGATATGGGCAACGATAACATTGCCATGTCTACAGCGACAGATGATTATCTGATTTACGACCACCCCTTTCGCTTTGTCTTGGAATCGTCATGATCCTGTCGTTGACGAGCTGCGCGACTTTTGGTGTCAAAGCTGCATAAAAACGTTCCATCCATTTGGTCGAAGATGAGATGCATGTGCCAAGCCATCACGCTTGTTTCCAGTGCAAATGATTGCCACCAGACTGCGACACCGTGTAAAAAAAAAAAAAAAAAACCAGGACGTTTTTACCTACCTACTTTATTTTTCCTCAGCAGTGATGATATAATCAACAGACAATGTGCTAATGTTCGCGGTGGAAACAACACAGTATTCACTTCCGTTACCAAGCATCACTTGCGCACAAACTCTGGCACACGCCTTCTCTGACCAACCTCTTCTGCTTTTCCTCCGCTTACAAGCCCACACACTTTCATGCCTATATCTCCTTAACCAGTCATTGTAAAATCCTCGTAAAACTATGAATTTTCTCATTGACCCTGCCTCTGCGTAGACCAGTCATACAATCCGTTTTGCCTCTCGTCATTCACACACCCTGCCATTTTTTGTATTGACTTTTTTCTTCCAAATCGGGAAATGCTCCTTTCACCCGTCGTCCTGGGTGAAAGTTTGCAATTGTTATTCAATCCTTCTGAAAATCAGGCTGTCACCTACAAAATATATCTTCTATTTGGGGTTTCAAAGAAAAGTCATTAGCTCTCCTAGATCAAAAAGTCGATGTTTTTACGATTCTAGGCTTGGCCACTTGCTCAAAGCTCAAGCAAGCGGTGCGCCAATAAAAAACTTGCCCAGCAGTTTTTTTTTTTTTGCTTCTTTTTCTCACAGCTCCTCGAACATGGTCTCGAAGGTCTCGCTCCAAGGGCATTCGACAGGGATTCAAGAGCTAGGTCTAGCGATTACTACAATGCATGGCGTCATATTGATTTTTGAAAATAGATTTTTAATAAACTAGCAGCAGCACATTAAGATTCCTTGAAGCAACATGCTGGTGAAAATAAGCTAGGCTTAGGGGTTGAATTGTAAGCACAGGCACGATGCTCTGTTTTCTATGTGATGGAGAGTAGGAGGTTAGACCCTTGACTTGTCAACGAAGACGCAATTATGCATAAGTCGACATCAGCCTTCAACCAAGGTTCGAGTGCGTCCTCGATTGAGGCTGGTGTCGTTGCGGCTTCGTGAAAGTAATGATATATGACTCGTGCGTGAGGCTTTTCATGCACCTTTTCACAGATCGTTAGAAATCGCTGGTGATTGGATGACCAAGACAAAAAGCAGTAGAATCGGTACCCAATGGGAAATGACAAGACACGAAATAAATATGAAAATTCAACGGTTCGTCTGGTTGGGTCACCAGCCAAAAAATATTTTATTTGCATCTCAAAGATATACCTGACAGCCTGACGATGGAAATCTGGTATACATCAATAAAGCTTCTCGCACAGTAACAATATTTTGCATCCATGCTTCGGTGACGTTGGATAAAGAGTTCCAAAAAAAAGCATTCTATTGGCCGATTCCCAAGTCCTGTGTCACTTGTTGGGATCGAAAAAAATTCTTCAGTTTTTTGCAGCTCGGGGTCGAAAAAAAAAGTCGGTTGATTTGGCCAAATCGTCTCCCTTTTTTTTTCGCGCTCTCTTTTACTTTTTTTTTTTTTCCCATTTAAACAGCCATGGGTGACGTGGCAGTATTTGAAGAACAAGTTGAACCAGGGCGAGTGCTTACAATGAAAAAGGATGGGAGTGGATTAACTGTACTGGATCCTTGGTTGGAACCATTTAAAGATGATCTCAAAAAACGGTAAGAAAAAAAAGAAAGAACGGCCCGTTTCTTATCTAATTTTTTTGATAGGTATGCCTATTATACGCAATGGAAGAATCGCCTACAAAAGTTTCCAGGTGGTATGGATGCATTTACCAAGGGATATGAATATTATGGGTTCAATGTTGCTGACGATAACACCATCACTTACCGCGAATGGGCACCCAATGCCGTCACTGCAAGCTTGGTAGGCGACTTTAGTAAGTCCTTTTTTTTTTTTGTTGGGTCGTGGGTATTATTTTTTTTTTGTTGGGAGCCGATAAAACGTTGGTCTGTGTGTTTGGGAATACAAAGTGATGCTCGGTGTTTGACCTTTTTTGGTGTATCCATTTAGATGAATGGGATGTAGAAAAACACACCATGACAAGAAATGAATATGGCGTCTTCGAGCTGATTCTGCCCCCTCTTCATGGTCAGCCAGCCATTACTCACAACTCCAAAGTCAAGGTAAAAAATAAAAAGGGAAAAGCTGTCTTTTGACGAACGACTGTTTTCAGATAACCATGACATTGCCAAATGGAGAACGAATTTATCGATTACCAGCATGGAGCCGACGAGTCACCCAAGACTTATCAGTTAGTCCTACGTACGAATCGGTCTTTTGGAATCCAGACCAAGTCTATCGATTGAAACATACCCGACCTCCCCGCCCCGCCAGTCTACGCATCTATGAAGCACATGGTAAAAAAAAAAAAAAAAATCAGTCATGTTGAAACGATGCTACATCTCGTTTTTTGTGTAGTTGGCATTTCGACACCCGAGCCGCGTGTGGGCACCTATACTGAATTTACCAAAAACGTATTGCCGAGAATTGCTGCACTGGGCTACAATGCGATTCAGCTGATGGCGGTGATGGAACATGCTTATTATGCGTCGTTTGGTTACCAGGTGACGTCATTTTTTGCACCCTCGTCACGCTATGGTACGCCTGAGGAACTCAAGGAATTGGTCGACACAGCTCACAGCATGGGTCTTGTGGTGCTGCTGGATGTGGTACATTCGCATGCTTGCAAGAATGTCGACGACGGACTGAACATGTTTGACGGCAGTGATCATTGTTACTTTCACGAAGGCGCCAAGGGCCGCCATGACTTGTGGGATTCGCGCCTGTTCAACTATGGCAACTTTGAAGTGCTGCGGTTCCTGCTGTCCAACCTGCGCTACTGGGTGGAAGTGTATGGCTTTGATGGGTTCCGATTTGATGGCGTGACCAGCATGCTGTATGTGCACCATGGCATTGGCTACGGCTTCTCGGGTGATTACCACGAATACTTTGGCAGCAATGTCGACGACGAAAGCGTCATGTATCTCCAGCTGGCCAACGATTTCCTCCACGAACAGTACCCCAGCATGATCACGGTGGCTGAAGATGTATCGGGCATGCCTGGGTCCTGCCGGCCGGTGCGCGAGGGCGGCCTTGGCTTTGACTACCGCCTGGCCATGGCTGTGCCTGATACCTGGATCAAACTGCTCAAAGAAGTCAAAGATGATGATTGGAAAATGGGCCATCTTGTCCACATCTTAACCAATCGCCGTCACCTGGTAATTTTTTTTTTCATTTGTTGCAGGATGATTCGCTAACCCCACGTTTCTTTGGCTACTAGGAAAATACCATTGCTTATTGCGAATCGCATGATCAAGCCCTTGTGGGTGACAAGACCCTTGCCTTTTGGCTGATGGACAAGGAAATGTACACCAATATGAGTGACTTGACGCCCTTGACGCCCATCATTGATCGCGGCCTCGCTCTTCACAAGATGATCCGGTAAAGAAAAAAAAGGAAACAGGCGTCCCATGCACTGACAAGGTTCTTTTTTTTTTCCTTTCGCTCCAGGTTGCTCACGCATGGATTGGGGGGTGAGGGGTATTTGAATTTTGAAGGCAATGAATTTGGTCACCCAGAATGGCTGGATTTCCCTCGAGATGGCAATGGCTCGAGCTTCCACTATGCTCGCCGACAATGGAATGTGCTGGATGACCATTTGCTGCGATACAAGTATTTGAACGAATGGGATAAGGCCATGCAATTGACAGAAGAGACCTACGGCTGGCTCCACAGTGCACAAGTAAATAGAGGAGACGTTGGAGAGAAAGGCCACTGATTCATTTTTTTACTCTGCAGGGCTATGTGTCTCGCAAACATGAAGGGGACAAGGTGATTGTATTTGAGCGTGGTGGGGTATTGTTTGTGTTCAATTTCCATCCCACCGAATCGTATGTGGATTACCGCATCGGCACCGATATTGCCGGCAAGTACAAGATGGTGCTGAACACCGATGACCGAGCATTTTTGGGTCATGGTCGGGTGGATGCATCGGGTGAATACTTTACAACTACCGGTGACTGGGACGGTCGTGCTCATTGGCTACAAGTCTACTTGCCCTCTCGCTCTGCCTTTATTCTTGCTCCTGTTTGACCGTTCAAAAATAAAAAATGTATTTTTTTGTGTCACGTTCCCACTGAACGATCAAAAAAAAAAAAAAAAAGCATGGGATGGGCAACAACAAAAAAAAAGCCCTCCGTCAGGATAACTTCAATGCACATGAATATGAAAGAGATGATTTTTTCATTTTTTTTTTTTACTGGGGAGGGTTGGCTGTTTGCGGCTGCTGCATGAAAACGGACTTTTTTTTTTCTCATCATGGCGGGATTTTCACGCTCTTCAACTCTTACATTTTTTTTCACTCCCCCTTTTTTTAAAAAAGGTTCCCACAGTTTCCCACTTGGGTTTTTCTTTAGTTTTCTCACATTGAGTTTGCTTCTCTTTTGTGGTTCAATCTTGCCTATTATTCTTCTTTTGCAATGCCAATGTCATCCGTAAACAATCCTCTCGTGGTGATTCCTCTGGAAAACAAGGTGCTGCTACCTGGTTTGGTGCTGCGATTGGTGTTACATGGTCCGGAAGCAAACGACCTTTGCAAGGCGTATTTTCGAAAGGCCGAGTCGGCAGTCATGCTGGTGGTGTGTGTGCCCTTGGCACCCACGTCTGCGCCGCCGGAAAATGACAAACGCCAGCAAGGGCTGCTGGAAGACCAATACGACCATTTTGGTTCTCAAGCACCCGCCATGCCATTGCCACCCTCGCCACCGGCCGACGCCAGCAAAGACCCTCTGCTCACTGCTGACCAACAAGCCCGTCTGGCCACCATGGGCTGCGTGGCCAAAATCACCCGTGTACAGCGCTCCGGCGTCGGCGTGTTTGGTGTCTATGTCGAAGGGATCCAGCGCGCGCGCCTGGCCGAGCCGGTGCCCAAGTCACCACAGGCGTTTCATGTCGAGCCTTTTACCGACGGCGTGTGTCCGCCTGCGCTGGCCGATGCGTACAAGACCCAGTGCCAGTCGTTTGTCCACCAGCTTAGCCAGCTGCATATTCCCGAGCCGCTGATCCAGCAACTGGTCAAACTCACCCACACCATGGCCCCCCTGGCCCTGGCCGACATCCTCACCACCATCATCGACACATCTATGCAAGAAAAGACGCTGATGCTGCACACCACCGACCCCGGCAAACGCCTGGAACTCGTCATGGCCTGGCTCCACCGGCAACTCCACGTCCTCCGCATCTCCCAGCAAGTCCATACCAACATGGAAGCAAAGCTTAGCCAGCAACAACGCGAATTCTATCTACGCCAGCAGGTAACCTATTTTTGATGATGGCTGGAACCCCTAACTTGATGATCTCCAGCTGGACGCTCTTCGACAAGAAACTGGCAATGACACAAAAGATGAAGACGACATGGCCGAGCTGCATCGGCGCTTGGCAGAGGCGGAGCTGCCGGAGCATGCCATCACAGTGGCGCAACGGGAAATCAAACGCCTCAAACGCATGCAACCCTCCTCTACCGAATGGGCTGTGTCTCGAAATTATCTGCAATGGCTTGCTGACATGCCCTGGGCCAAGCAATCCATCGATCAATTGGACATTCTGCAAGCCCAGCGGCAATTGGATCATGATCATTACGGGTAAAAAGCTAGTGCAAAAGGTTCAGCACCTTCTCACCCCTCTTCTTTCACTAGACTGGATCGAATCAAAAAGCGAATTCTTGAACATCTGTCGGTGATCAAGCTCAAGGGAAATCTGAAAGCACCCATTCTTTGCTTCGTGGGTCCTGTAAGATAGCTTTTCTCTCCAAGGAACCAATCTTATTTTTTTTTTTTTTTTGCCTGCATTAGCCTGGCGTCGGAAAGACATCTTTGGGGAAATCCATTGCCAAGGCCCTTTCCCGTTCCTTCCATCGGATCTCATTAGGTGGCATTCGTGATGAAGCCGACATTCGGTAAGCCTTAAGAAAAAAAAAAAAAAGGACAGCTCATGCTGACGTTTTTTTACAAGTGGTCATCGACGTACGTATGTAGGATCACAGCCTGGCCTGATTGTACAAGGCATCCACAAAGCTGGGGTTAATAACCCCGTCTTGCTCTTGGATGAAATCGACAAATTAGTCCAATCGTCTCATTATGGCGATCCAGGTAGACTTTTTGTTTTGTGCAGCTTAAAAAAAAAAAAAAAGGTGAACTTATCTTTTTTTCTCAAAACCCTTACAGCGGCGGCGATGCTAGAAGTCCTCGATCCGGAACAGAACAGCACTTTTAACGATCACTATTTGAATGTATCTTATGACCTGTCCAAGGTGATGTTCATCGCGACCGCCAATCAGATGGAAAACATCCCAGGGCCTTTGCTAGACCGAATGGAAGTGGTCGACCTGCACGGCTACACCCTGGAAGAAAAGCTACACATTGCCAAGACCCATTTGATTCCCAAGCAGTGTGAAGCGCACGGCGTCCCACTGGCCGAGATTCAATTCCACGACAATGTTCTGCACCACCTTGTCGAGCGCTATACCCGAGAAAGCGGTGTGCGTAATCTGGAACGCACCATTGCTGCCGTCATCCGCGCCAAATGCGTCGCTCTCGTCCAAGACGATCATACCCAACCCTACCACTCTCAGATCACCCTTGACGAACTACCTGACATCTTGGGCGTAAGTTGGCCATGTGTGGTAGAGTCTAAAAAGCTTCATCTTTGTTGAATCTTTAGATCCCTCGGTATGAAAAAGAAGTGGCCGAACGCGAAGCCACACCTGGGGTTGTCACCGGCTTGGCGTATCAAGGCAGCGGTAATGGAGGCATCCTCTTTGTCGAAGCCATCAAAGTCCCTGGCAAAGGTGGTGATGTGCAATTGACAGGTACAGAAGAAGAAAAAACAAACGCTCTGGACTTTTTTTTTTTTTTTAAAAAAAAAATTGGCATTAGGTTCTCTTGGGGACGTGATCAAAGAATCAGCTCAATTGGCTCTGACATGGGTCAAGGCTCATGCTTTCCAGTTGCACCTGACCAGCAATAAGCGCACCAATATTGTCCAAGACGAAGATATCCATATTCACTTTCCTTCCGGAAGCATACCCAAAGACGGTCCCAGCGCCGGTAAGTGCTTGCCTCTTCTAAATCCAACCTGACCCCCTCCCTTTTTTTTTTTGTTGCAACTGAACAAGGAGTGACACTGGTGTGTGCGTTGGTTTCGTTGTTTGGTGAATGGCCTGTACCGCCGTCGATTGCCATGACCGGTGAGATTTCACTGCGAGGCCAAGTGTTGCCCGTGGGTGGTATCAAGGAAAAGGTCATTTCTGCCCACCGTGCAGGCATCCGCAAGCTGATCTTACCCTACCGCAACCAGCAGGACGTCGATGCGGATGTCCCAGCCTCCATCAAGATCGACCTGGACTTTGTCTACTGCAAGACCATCTGGGATGTCTTGCAAACAGTCTTTTCCTGGCCCAAAGACCGTGGCTTGCCCCGCGTTTATGAAAGCCACCTGTAAATACATGTTAATTACAAAGTAATGTCGCAAGTGGTGAATATGTGAGGTGTCTTTACTCAAGAAAGTTATGAAAGCATACACGTCATTTCTTTATGTATTTTTTTCGTTATGCATGGTGGTATAATGGTAGAGAAGGGGATGAAGCGCGTAGAGATGTAAGTAATCAGTTTGCCGATGATTTAGAAGCGATGGAACCTACAGACATCTTTCTCTTGTCAGTCATTGTCTTCTTCGAGGTCTGTAAACATGCAAATGGCAAGGAGGGACTCACTGGGCACGTCTTTTCCTTCGTATTTTCCATTTTTGTTATGCCATTATGGAGGAAAGCAAGAGGAATCAAATCATCCAAGTAGATGACCAGCTCGTCCACATTTTCGGAGACCATTGGAATTTTGATCTTTACCAGCTCGAGAAAGACATTGTATCCATTCATTGGCATCATGTAAAAAAAATGCGTTGTGGCACCTATGTAACGGAGCGTTTGGATGGGCCGTATATATGTGCGAGGTAAAAGTCGAAGCCAGAAACTTTGTAGATGTATACGATCAACCTACGAATAATGGTATCAACTGGCACATCCACAAGCTCATCAGGAAGGTGCATGTTGATAGGTAGAGTGGTGTTTTCGCTGAATTGCGAGTAAAATTCAGAAAACTCGTCCCAGTCAATTATAGCTTCAGAAGGTGGAGTGCGCTGTGCGGTAGCCTTGTTTCGGCAGCGGATGCAAGTACGATACCAGCACCTACGGCCTTCAATTTCGATCAAGGCTCGATTACTTTTGCAATCAGAGCAGTGAGCAAGTGGTGCAGTCGCAGCGGTTGACTGAATCAACCGAGGATGAGGTTCAGTAAGAGGAAAGTTGTTGTTTCCTTCTACATTTTGACATCGAATGAATCTTTCACTTGCGGCGTTAAATAGGCGTTCAAAGTTGCGAGAAGTCAGTCATGCTGTAGAGAGCTGTTCAATTAAAAATGAAGGTGAAGAAGAAAAAGCCATTCCGCATTTTTTTTTTTTTTTGTCGTCACAGCCAGATGCCAAAATAAGAACCGAGAAGAGGTGAGGAGAAGTGAACGTAGATGAAGAGGTAATCCTGGATAGAGCACAAGATAAAAAATAAACTTGTTGGGCACAGGTCTTTTAGTGTCGGACTCACGCCAGCCAAATTTCTGAGTCTCAAGACTGAGACTGGGCTTAAGCGTGATGAGGCAAAAAGATCTTGAGAAATCGAAATGCTTCATCATAATGGAACCGTGCCTTTAAAGAAGACAGATGCAGCCCACCCACCCTTTCATCCAACCTTTTTTTTTAAAAATAGAGCCCTAGCCCACGTGCAACTGGCCTACACTTCCAGGTTGCCAAAGATTGCAACATCCAAGCTAGGCCCCACCAGGGGATCTGCAGGAGGGGAGTTCGTCTTAAGCGCGTGAAGCGTGCTGTACTGGTTCGTCGGCCTCGATTATGTCACCGCCAAAAAAACCAACATTCGCATGACGAAAAGCACTGTAAAAAAAAGGTTGCTTGCTTCAAAGCAAGGGTGAAAGTAAAAAGAAAGGTCGTGTTTATTTGGTCTTAATCAAGGGTAACTTTCCTGGGAAGTATTTGTAGTTATCGGCATAGGACTTCTTGACAAATTTGACAGGTTTGGGTTCTTGCACATAGTAGCTCCAGCCTAAGATTTTTTTTAGAGAGACGTGAGAAGGAACGTTCTCGTGGGGAGTAAAAGGCTTACCTTGCTTTTCAGCAAATTGGATAGCAGATTGCTTGGTAGCAAATTTGATTTGAAGAGCTTGTTGGTAATCAGCGCTGTCAAAAAAAAATAAAGAAATGTGAGCAGGGGTTGGTTTGAAAAATAAGCTTGCGACTTGATCTGATTTACCTGGAAGACCAACCCATCAAAGGGTTTTCCCAACGGTTGCCATCCTCTATTAACGTTTTAAAAATAAAAGTCAATAGAACTGCCATTGCGGTTGAATCGAGTGCTAATGGGTAATCACTTGCCCAAGATATCAAAGTCGATGCGCCAATGTCTAGTGCCATTCTTGCCGCTTTGGGTAGCAGGCTTAGAGGGTTGGAAAATGCGGACAGAGCGTTCCAAGAGCTCCTCTAAAACAATGAGATGAAAACGCTGCAAAGGTAATAATAAATAAATAGAGAAGAATCGTACCAGGAGCACCAGAAACAGTGTCGACATTGACAACATGAACATCGGCAGGGGTCACGGCTCTGCTGGTTTGTGACATGTGACGGGCGCCATTGACAAGAGGGGCGGAGGGGCGGATCAAAGAGCGAGATAAGAGAGTGGTGGATCGCAACATGATTGTAAAAAAAAAAAAAAAAAAGAGTGGGGAGGCTAAAGAAGAAAAAAAAAAATGAAGGGTGCCTACCATTGCAAAAAAACAAGGCGGAGAGCGGACTTTGTAAAAACAACAGTCCTGCCGGACTCTTTTTTTTTGTCCGGCCTAGAGCGGCAAAGAAAAACACGAGATTCGTTTTTTTTTTATTGTGCATTGGCTTCCAAGTTGGTTAATTGCATGCCAATGATGTAGTGATGACCTTCCTGGCCAGTGGTGGTGGAATGCCAGTACAGGGTCAAATCCAGATCGTCGGATCCATACAGCGGAAACAGATTAGCCTGCTTGGCCACAGGCACATGTGGATATTGGGCTTCCAGCGCATTGGATCGCCACTGCATTCGGCTGCTCTGTTCAAAGGCTTGTAAGGGGGTGGTATTACTCTTTAGCGATTTCAACTAAAAAAGAAAGGCGTCAATGTCGCATGCCAAGGCTTACCCGGGAGACTTACAAAGGAGACGTTGGTGACGTGTAGGTCCAGGGGTGGTGGAGACGTATGAGGGTCATCGCCGGTCATGAATTTGGACAAGGCAGCTGCCGACCAGGCTTCAGGTGTGTCGGTGGCCATGTCTTTGACACGGTGGATCTTGTAGTACGAAAACGTGGTTTGTCGAGGTGGAATAGTTGTCTTTTCTTGCACATCTTGCCTATTTAAAAAAAAATTGAATATTCTACCATTGAAAGAGATCGTCGACATTTACAAAGACGTCATATCTATGCTGATGGGATTCAATGTCCAATGGGGGCTGGTGGCAGTGACTTGGCGAAGATCAAAAGGAGCAGATCGTTGGACGTTTTCAATCTACGAGAGGCGTAGTAAAAAAAAAATGAGTATGTCGAGAAGACCAAAAGTTGAACGAGCGCACCTCGATGCCCAGCACGTATTCATCTGAGGTGGCGAGACTTGGTCTTGTGAATGCATTGATTTTCAGTGAAGGCTGGACTTGCAGTGGCAGGGTATAGCGAAGTGTTCGATAGGCAATGGCTGAATTCTCCTCCTGAAGCGTAAAAAAAAAAAAAAAAAAAAAACGTCAGGCGGCTTGCAACGCTCCGATTAAAAAAGTACCTCGGATTGGTAAGAGAAGAGAAGCTGGAGATTCAAGGAGCCAATACGATCGCCACGAAGCCAGAGAGGGACGAGGGTGGTTTGGCCAGAGGGAACGACGGGCTGGGGCTGACCATCGGCAGGGAGCGGGAGCATCATGACGCTGGGATCACCGAGGCGGTTGGTGGTGTGGACTTTGGTGGGATGGATGCCAGGGGCGGGGTGGTCGTGGTCATAGACTGGCTTGTCCATGTCCTGGGGGTGACCAACGGTAAGAAAGTTGGGATGGCTGGTCTTTAAGCACAGTGAGGTCAGGCCCTTGTTTCCTTTGTTGTTGATTTCCAGGACGGCCTGGACAACCTGACCGGACAGGATGACGTCAGGCACGTTGTGGAAAGTCAGGTCGAGCAATGGCATGGGTAAGGTAACTAGGATGTCGAGGCTTTTTTCGGGCGCATAGGTCGGTGTGCGCCACTGTTCGACCGTCTTGTTCAAACGCTTGCCGGTCTTTTCAAATGGATAAAAGGTATGGACTTGATCGTTGACGGTATAATGCAGACCTCGCACACGAATCGACCCTTCTTTTTGTGGCATTAGCATCAAGGCGATCTATGAAAAAAAGGAGATGTTGATGAGAGAGACACCTACGAGAGAGAAAAAAAGGGTTTACGGTTCTCCTTTCCAAGGGATCCAAATGGACCTGGGCTAACCATTGCACCTTGTAATCGCCCAAATCAATCATGTCATTGCCATCCAAGTCGCCAGTGACCATTGTTTCTTCCGCTGGGCCCTCCAGCTCCTGCCATTTGGTAGATTCGCGATATTGGCATCCCAACACCAGCTTGGACAAGGTGACAGCCACTTGCAGAGGGTTGTAACATTCGATATGGACCGTACAGGGTTCTTTAAGGAAAAGAGAAATGGGTCAGAGGGGATAAAAAAAAGCGCGTTTGTTTACCTCCGACAGCACAGATCAGTCGATCATCGTCTTGCTGTTGCAAGGCCAGGGTTTTTTTGGACGAGCGGAGATAGCCCTTGGCGATGCTGGTGTCAAGCAATTGGCGTTCCATGGCACTCCATTCATCTTGATGATCGGTATTTGGCTGTTCATTGGACAGAGTCACGCGTATCGATTGATTGTCAAAAGTCGGGATGCCAAGGCCTGGTAGGTTTTCATGCAAAGCGTCCAAATGATTGGTCTGGGTGTATTGCTATTGTTTGAAAGACGACGATCATGCTTAGCTTTCTTCACTCTTCCTGTTTTTTTTTTTTTACCTGGTACACAAATAAAAATTCTCGGATATGTGCCAATTGTTGCTGGGGTGTTTGTTTGCTGTCGGAAAGCACACGGACAAAATGTTCCACGGCTTGTTCCAACAGATTCAAATGGAAAGCCTGTCGCCCAAGCGCAAAGGCGACATGATTTTTTGCCACAGACCATTGCGATTCCTCCAGCACCAAGGCGGCGGCTCCATAGCAATGGAACGCATGCGGACGCTAAAAAGAGGAGGGGTTGGCTTCGACGGATGACCTGTTCCTCATTTACCTGGAGTGCTTTTGTATAGCGATGACCAGCCATGACCAGATGAAAGGCATATTTGCGGACCATGGGGAGCGGGGCACGGAGGAAGCAGTGGGCGGCTTGCTCCAGAAAGAGCGAGGAGCGCAGATCGGAGTCTTCACCGGTCAGGCGCACGAGGGCAGTGGGGATTTCTTTCCACCATTGGCGATCCTTGAGCAATTCATAAAACAGCACGGTGGTGCGGGTGGCATCCAATGGAGATTGACACCGTCCGAGATATTGTTGCACAGCCAATTCCAAGTGACGATCGACGTCGGTCTTGCTGATGGGTGAAGGTTGCATCAATAAACAAAGGCCGAGCATTTCCTAGGACGTCAGGCTGGGGTCAGTGTTGAAGAAGAAGAAGAAGTGAAAGAGAGGTTCTTACTTGGGTGGCAGCATGGTACTTGTAGGCCTTGTCTGTGGCAAAATCACGTCGCACCGTATCATAAATGACATGGGCAAATTTGTAGTCATGAAGCATAAAGGCATAATCGGCCAGTTTACGCATTTGAGCTTCCGGGGCACCACTAGGATAACTGAAGAAAGGGTTTAGACCACACTTTTTAACAGAGAGAGACTGACATGGTCATGGAGGTGACGCCGGCGGGTTGGTTTGGACCGGTGACAGGGATGGTTTGGATGGACTGGGCATTGGCGTTTTTGGAGTGGCCAGCACCAAAGAGGCGGCGGCTGGCACCGAAGAGACGGCCGGTCAGGCCGCGACGGGCCGAGGCGACTTGTTCGTTCCAATGCTGGACATTGCGTTCCATAAAGGGCAGGATGCTTTGGACAACCAGCTCTCGCACCATGACTTTGGTGGCATCGACATGATCCTGTGACCAGTATTTTCCACAGGGCTCGACGGCCTCCTTGGTTTCCTGCGGCAGCCAGAGGTCTTCCTTGGGCAGGGTGGCCAACGACAGTTCAGAGGCGGAGGCTAAGGTTTGGGAGGTGGGTAAAGGAAGGATGGTGGCATTGGGGGGAGGGGTGGGGGAGGAGGAGGGCTGAAAAGATAAGGTGGAGGAGGTGCTGTTGGAGCGGGACATGGCGGTGGGTGATAAGGGCGAGGTTGGGGTGGATACAGTGTCGATGGACTGCTCAGGGGGGTGGGGTGAAGGCATGTCGATATTCACAAGAGGTTCCTGTTGATAATGCTGTTTGGCGGATTCGAAGAGGCGCTTTGTTTCGAGGTGAGAATGCCAAATGGGGTGTAAATGGTTGGCTTCGGGGGGTTGGTCCAGCTCCAGCGAAGGTTTTGAGCTCAAGGTGAGCAAATGACAGTGCAAACCAAAGCTCTTTTTCATCTTGTCAAACACCAATTGAGATCTAGTAGGGAAAGAGGTGAGCGAGCGATAGGAGCGATGGGCAGGGGTAGATAAAAAAAAAAAAACAAGCTTACTGGTCCATGGTTGTCTGCTGAGGATCGTGGAGCAAGACATAATAGCGCAGGATATTAGGATCCACAAATGGCTTGTCCAGGGTAAATGCCGGGACGTTGGGGTTGTAAAGCTGCATGATGGTGCCCATGGGGTCGGGGTTGGCGCTAGAGATGGCAATGACAACGGCGACAGGATGATCAAAGGTCGAGTGTTCAGTGATGCCACGCGCATTCATGACCAAGTGTTTGAAATCCGAGTACCAGGGCGTGAGGGATTCTATGGAGTCTAAAAAAGGTTTCAGCAAGGGGTCCATGGCAGGGGGGGTTTTTTTTCTGTACCTTCAAGGTACGCAGGAACATCTTGTCTATTCCGAATGGAATGGGGTTGGTGAATATCGCTGTATTTTCGTACAGATGCATCTGCCAAGGAGAGGAGTAGCTTGTAATCGGGTTCATCTAACTGGTCCATTGGGCGAAAACGAATATGGAACTGATCAATGGGAATGGGTATGCCTTGGCTATCTCGCGGGGTGACTTGGTTTTGATAAATAAATGCCTATTGAGTTCCTTTTGCTGGAGAGAGGGGAGGGCTTACCTTTATCGATAGCATCGCCAAAGGGTTGGAGAAAGTCGTAAAAAGAGGGGATGTTGTTGGCTTGACAAATCGCATCTGCATCAGCACTGGCGGTCACGGCCACGACTGGTGCTAAAGAACGAGCCAACTCTACACGTGCATTCTGATGAACGGGTGGGACAGGTAATGGCTTCTCTGCCATTGAATCTAGTAAGCTTTAAATTACAAGTGAGAGAAAGAGAGAGA
>MCGT01000052.1:107500-123214 GCA_002104935.1 Hesseltinella vesiculosa
CATGGACATGGTACCCCAGTCCTCTTTTGAGCAAACCCTGCTGGCTCTCGAGCAAGAACAACAAATGGAACAGCGCATGGAATACTATTCACAGCTCATCAGCGACGCCCAACTCAACCGAATCCTCCAAACCCTGAGTCAAGTAAGACCATCAGGATCGTCTTGAACCATATGGCTCACTCCTTTCTTTTTGCCTCCTAGCTCGAGGAAATCAAGCAGCAACGTGAATTCCGAAAAGAAGAAATCAAACAACATCTTTACCGGCTTTGGGATCGATTGCAAATCAAACCAGACGAACGCAGTGCCTTTCTGGATCATTACCAAGGCCTGAGCAAATCTGACATGGAAGAGGTAAAATAGAATGAATCAAGGATAAGTAAGACATGGAATTCATATCGCGTTTTAGCATGAGCAAGAATTGGATCGCATGCTCCAGCTGAAATCCGAGCGTGTGCAGGACTTTGTCCTGGACGCCCGCAATGAAATTGAAAAACTCTGGAACCAGCTTTACTTTTCACAGCAGCAACGCGATGACTTCCATCCCTTCCACTCTGGTAAACGCCTGTCTTTCACTCTTTTGTTTCTCATTCTTTTTTTTTCTAGAGGAATTCTCGGACACCCTGCTGGAATCCCATGAAGCCGAAACGGAACGCCTGAAACATTTGGTAGAAGATCGAAAATACATCTTGGACAAGGTGGAACAGCACATGAAATTACAGCAAGAGCTGCGGGAATTCCAGGTAACCACAGCCAAAAGAAAAAAAAAGAAAAACCTCACCCTTTTTTTTTGCACTGGTTAATAGGAAAGCACCAACGATCCAAAACGTCTGTTTGGTAAAGGTCAGCGTGATCCCGGTCGTCTTTTGCGTGAAGAAAAATTCAGACGACGTATGGCCCGAGAACTGCCCAAATGCACCCATGAACTCGAAGGCGCCTTGATCGAATTCGAAACATCCACCGGCTCCCCTTTTACCATCTATGGTGAACGTTATTTGGACACCTTTGCAAAAGTAAAATCACGCCAAAAGGATCGTGCGCGAACTCACTTCATTTTCTTCTTTCTCTAGACCAACCAACCGATCACACCGCGACGACATGGTGTCATGGACCGGCCCCCCATGACCTCTCCTCGACCCCAATCCCATGCTCCTTTACACTTCCACACCCCTCAAATCCACCGCATCCGCAACACCCCAACCCGCCCCAACGACAATACCGATACCAGGACCGAATGGCGCAAAATGCAAACCCAAGTGTCCACCGCCGCCAATAACCTTCGCCGCGTCCGCCAAACCAATATCCGAAAACGACAACGCACTGGTCTCCCCCAGCTCTCTCGACGCGACCAACGAAGGACCAGTGAAGGTACCTCCTCCTCCAGCGGCAGCAGCACCATGGTCGACAAAAAGGAAAATATCGCCCCCTCTCCACACCTCGCCTCCCCCAGCCCTCTTAAACACCGCGTAAAAGCTTCTTCCCCCAGGCAATCAATATCAAAACTAGAGCTCATTTTTCTTTTTTCTCTTTCAGAAACGTAAATCAAGGACATTGGTGAACAAGCAGCCGTTGACCATGGACGAAGATGAATCTGCCTTGGACCTAGCCATCTTTGACGAGGGCCCCGAATTAAGTGAAATGTCAGACGCCTAATTTTGGGGCAAATCTTTTTTTAAAAAAAAAAAAAACCTTGAATGCACATGAATTAAACTTTATCATTGATATCACAATCAGCTTCTTTTTTTTTATTATGGGGGGGGGGCAAGAGGGTCTAATGAATATAAAATAATGACATGATGAGCTTTAGAACTGAAAGAAATCGGCCAGGTCATCCGAAAACCTTATTGGGCAATAAAACGAAAGTAAACCACAGCTGCCAAAATGATCAAAGGCAAAAGAACACGCAGGGGGCTATAAGAGAATCTCGTCAATCATCATTTTTCTTCTCACCCCATGTCCCAACTTACTTTCCAGAAGCTTCACCAGCAGTAGCTTGAGCATTACCGCTCACCACCTTGACAGGAGTGGACTAGGTTGCCAATAAAAAAATAAGCGATCTTTTGGACTCATCTAACTTTCCTCCCTTACATTGGGATCCACTTCACCAATGAGGTATTGTTCCAACAGGTCACGGGCATCGGGAGAGTGACCAACATCTTCAAAAGGAGTGGTGGCATCACGAGCACCTTCATCAATCAACACTTCTTCACCACCAGGGTGCTATCAAAAAAGAAAAAAAATGTCAGCCTTCCTGGCAACCTTTTTGCTTGCCACTTGCCTCATCGACGAACTTTGTAATATCATACACTTTTTTATCAATGATCATCCACAAATCTTCACGCTTGTTGTGGACAGCAACTTCTTCATAGGTGTATAATTTAGACATGGCGACTAGGAATGCAATGCAGCGAAACGAGATGAAAAAAAAAAAAAAAAAATGAAAAAAAGAGCCTTTTCTTTTGTGCGGCTTTCTTTTTTTGACAGCGGCGTCTCTCTCCGACAGGGGCTCTCCAGGCCAGTCGCAGCCAGACTTTTGGTTGCCTCTTTCTTGAGATCTCCATTCCTGAACTCCTTCTCCCCTCTCTTCAGTGGTCCAAATCAATGGCAATCACCATGCTCTCAAACTGACAGTACCAGATATCGACCGACCAAACCGCACACGAGCTGCTTTAGAGGTAGGATCTGGACTCTGGATGGATCTTTTTTTACTGTTGGATTACATGACAGAGATTAATCAAGATTTATTAGGATGGTCTTTTTTTATGTGTGCTTTGAGTCTGTTGGACCGCGAGTAAGGCTTATCACAGCCTGGGATTGGGCATTTGTGCTCGCGTTTAGGCTCGTAAACCAACTTTCCGTGGATTTTTTCCCAAACGCTGGGAGGGAAGTTGTCGACCAGTGCCTGCTTAATGGCCACTGCACCGGGTTTGCCTTCAAATGCTTCTGTTGGCCTAGTTTCCAAGAGCTTGAGATGTCCAATTATCTTGCTGCCCGTGTTTATTTTCACACCCGTGATCAGTGCGGCAACTGCAGGTGATTGACCACAATGCTTGATGAGCCAAACGTAGAATACGTACCCTGAAATTGTCTTTTGCTGTAACCGATGTGATACCGTGGTGAGATTCAAAGCCAAATTGCATCTTGCAAATTCATTGAACAATCGAATTGTGCCAATCATTCCCGCCCATGGGAACGAAACGCGGGGTGGGGCATCATGAATATCTAGTAGCGTTTGAGTGATGTCATAAAATACCTCGATATCATCAAAGGGGGTATTGTTTTCTTTTAGCAGAAGTCGTTGCGCGAAATATGTTGGCCCTCTGTAAAGCCAATCGGGTGACGATTTGATGAAATTTTCAATTAGCGATAACAGCCACTCCAACCTGTTCAAGCCAGAAGGGGATCCACTGCTTTGAATAGTAGCTTGATGATCTAGGTATCTTTGAATGCGCTTGCCTTGTAAACAAAGGTGGAGACAGAGTGCGAAAAAGAATCTTTTGCTCGGGACCTTGATCTACTTCATAAACTTCATCGTCGCACCCGAGATATTTTTGCTTTCGACGTAAGGCAATAGATATACGGTCTTCGTGGACTCTTAGCTGATCTCGGAAGCTTAAAAAAAAAAGGGAATAAAAACATCAACGTACCGTATTTTCCATGATTACTCTGAAAATATATTGCCAATTACCATTTTGCGAACTTTGTCTTTTCAACCAAATACTGCTTGATCTGCAAAAGCTCCTCGGGAGTAAGGATAATGAAGTTGCTATCTGCACCGTGCGTAGGGCTAGGATTTGATATACAATATTCTTCCACCTGTGTTGTGCGCAACTCTGCAAAACCTGGAAGCAAACATAACATAGCATCATCAACTGCGTCATTGACGAATTTATCTTTGAGAAATGGATTGCCGTCAATGGCCATTCTCATACGGTGAGCACATTCTTCAACCTGTGCAGTGTATTCCAACTTCTGCGGATCATCATCTATCAAAGGGAAAGCGACTTTTCTGAATTTGAACAATGCGTAAATGCTCCGATTCAAACAGGAGAGGCCAACTTCCATATGAATGAAGGCATCGCTGTCCAAAGGGTCAGAGTCGACTGACTCCGATAAAGATGCATTGATAGAAATAACCACATCCAAACCAATTGCAAAGAGACTGTCAAAGGGTATGTTTTCTTTTTCGCACCCTTCAGCCAAAAGTTTGAAAGAATCAATGATCAACTGGAGGCACGAAGTCCTCTTGAAACAAAGCCCACAACATCGAGTGGGGTTGAAGTCGTTGAACACAAACGGGATAGGGCATACAAGAACATTTTGAAGAGGGTATAGATTTTTCATCTCTCGGATGAAAATCTCACGACAACCCTTCAATTTAGGAGGCTGAAGGTAAACAGCTTCTTTTGGTGGGGATGGATAAAACCAGCCCAGATTGCTGGGCCCAGAGCCGTTGTCGATCATGGGTTGAGCCATGGCCATGTCAGCAAAAATATCACCAGGAAAATCATCACTGCCGGGTGCCCTGATAAAAAAGAGAGTGAGCCCTGACTTTTTTTACTGTCCCATGAACACCATTTAAAAAGCGCACGTACTTTGAGTGTTGCTGAATGTCAGCGATTTCAGCGATGTCGGAGTTCTCAGCGTTGCTAGCATGAAGATGGACTGGTTCGTTCTGGAACAGGTTGCTGAAGGTTAAAGGAAAGTTGACATCGTTTAGAAATTCAAAGTCGTCCATGGCAACTGAGAAATATATGGCTTTCAGAGGTGTTGTGGATGGAGGAGCGGAGAGCCGATATGGCAAAAAAAAAAAAAAAAAAAAAAAAAAACGAGAGAGAAAGAGAAAACCCAAGACACCTTTGGGTTCTTGGGCTTTTCCTACTTTTGGTCATGCCGAATCCATGATCCAAAATGGCAGCTGATTACTGTTACCAAAGCCGAAATGCTCCTAAGTTCAATGAATGAGCCAGAACCCTGGTGTCCCATAAGCACCTCATGACCAGCAAAAAAAGAGCAAGCGTATCCATCCAATCACCTTCCGAAATCTACTCCGATCTACACAAGAAAAAAAAGCCTGGTGTTGGTGAACGATTTTTTTTTCATCCACAATCTGGCTGGGCTTAGTCATTTGTATTACCGCGTTTTTTTGTCTCACATTCATCTTTGAACACCTCTTTTCATATTTGCAGACATGCAGCTCACTGAACCTGTATCAAATACTGTAGCCAAGCAACAAAAAAAAAAGACATCGTTGGTTCTCCCGGGAAATTCAAATTCCGCTATGCAGTGGCAATGACCTATTGAAATTGCAGAGGCGAGGTCAAGCTCTTCATTTTTGCAACAAGCCGAGATATTAAACTGAGACTTCGCAGCAAAAAAAGATGACCTCAAGTTACACAAGCTGGCAAAGGGGCAGAAACGAGGTGGTCCGTGTGCAGCCAGCTTGCAGCACTGAGGCAGAACTGAGGCAGGTAATGGGTGGTAATGGAGTAGAAACCAGGCAGTAAAGGGGTATCCTGATAATAATATTAAAACAATGGCCTTCTGGTTGTCTCCTTTTTTTTTTTTTGTTAAATTATCGAAACAATCATGACTTCTGAACAACGCATGTGTGTGGTGCTTGTCATCGTTAAACTTTTTCAAATTTTTTCACAGCTTTCGTATCTGATTTGTTCCTGGATCTCCCAAAATGATGCGTTGTCGGAATGGGATGGCAAAAATGGACCGGACGCCTTCACCTTGGACATCTTGGATATACTGCTGATGCTAGTGATCTTGACCTTTTACTTGCGTGCTCTTTGCTATGGAAAAAAAAAGCTAGGAGTGCCTGTGCTGCGCTATGACGTCGGCACTTTACTCCCCCAGTTTGTCAAGAAGCTTTACGGAATTGGCACTTCACTCCAAGGTCAGGCATGGACTTGGGTTACAATTACTAGCCAAATTATCACTGCCTTGTGCACAATTATCATCGTTTTACTTTGGGCCAAAACTCTATCTTTGCCTCAGGTTTCTGATATGGCCGTGGAAATCCAGCAAGTTGGTGAGAGCTGTCAGTCGGAGGATGTAAGCTCTTTAGCGTGAAAACTGGGCCGACTGGTTTTCAACCTCTTCTGTATCAACAACCATAAACTGCTGCCTAGACATTTTTTTATCACCGCAGAATAAACTTACTTCATCGGAATGTAACCTGAAAAAAAAAATGACTGTTGCTTCTGAAGATCATGGCTCATAATGATTTATATGGTTTCAGCCGTCACAGTAGCTAAGAAAAGGATGTCAAAGTGGAAGGAAAAAAAATAAAAAGTTCGTCGTCAAGCGGTCCACTCCAAATTTGGAAGGCAAGATACACGTTATGATCACCCCCTTGGTTAAGATCACAGAGGCCTCGGGCATCGTGGTGCATAAATAGAGGTAGAAGTGTATATCTGTTCACCATATAAAATCTTTGCAATTAGCAACTGTCATAATATGTGTAAAGCGATGCGCCTGGAGATAATTTTTTTTATTGCTCTCTCCTTTGCGTCAAACTAGGCTCATTTCTTTTGATACTTGTCATGGAATCAAAGTGTTCATGGAATCAAGGCGTTCATATCATTGCAGCATCTTCATGCGGATGGATTCTTCAATAGGGATTGTTTCCCAGCCGGTTTGTTCATTATTCAGGGCTTCAGTCACAGCGTCTTGCTCTTCCAGGATGCACTAATAAAATGGAAAAAACCATACATTTGCTTCCCTATCGACACTTGCTCCCCCCCCCCGTTTTTACCTTCATCTTGGCCAGCAATTCAAAGACTTGGAGCCAGTGTTTACGTTCATCCCATCGACGAGGAACAAGGGCAGATCGTTCAACCAAACAAGCCCATTTTCCACAGGATAGAATCTGGATGGAGAGGAGCGTCAATTTGGATCCAACAAATTGGATGCCGAGGACACGTCGTCGCAGGAAGGTCTTGTACGAGGCTTGACGATTCTTGTTCATCTCGAATTTCATGACCGTTTGCCCACACTCCATCAGTTTGAGGGTATCATCCAAAGTATGGTCGCCATCCACGTCCCTACCGAAATTAAAAAAAAAAAAAAAAAAAAAGAGAAAAGAAATGAACGCTGATCCTTTTGTAATTAAAACCCCATACCCAGAGGACTCCATCAAGGTTCGCTCGCTGCGACCAAGTGTCGAAATGCCAATCCCATCCAGGAGCTTGCGGCTGTAGTCATGGCCAGTACATATGGCCAACGCCTTTTGAGAATCCAAGCCTTTTTCACACCTATTTAGTAGAATGGAAATGAGGAAAAATACTTTAAGGTCTTGAGCCACCTCTTACCAGGCAAATGTCAGCAATTGGGTAGCGGCACAAAAATATTTGAAGATTGGGACCACTGACTCCACAAAAGGAGTACGTTCGTTTGTCGGACCGGGGAAGGTAGGCGCTTCACAATTGGCTGAGAAATCGGTCAAGACCAGACGCATCACTTTGATCATTGATTTGTCCATCTCTTCAGCCTCATTTCCATGTGTCCAGAGCCATACTGGGAGATCGGCGAGGGCTTGACCAAGGGCATTTTTCAAAAAGTCAAGGGCATAGGTATGGATTTTGATGCTCTGCAGGCCGGCCTGCTCGATCATATTCGTCTCGTAGGCCTGCTTGATTTCGTCGGGAACACCAGGGAATCGTCTGTCGCTAATCTTGATTACAAACATACCACTTAACATTGCTTGGTCGTCGGGATCTACACGGGCTTTGTCGTTAGAAACCGAAGGATGAAGTGTTGGGGGAGAGAAGTCAAACATCTTTTTGCCACGTTTGATATGTAGATTTTCAATATTTTGATCGTCCTGGCTGGTATATACATTGGTATTGTTCGTTTGCTGGACCTTGCCAAAGCTGTTCCACGTGTCAGCCGTCTTTGACGATGACGGAATGACGTGGGTGTTGGTTTTCATTCGTAAACGGTTAGCTGCCATTTCTTTGATCTTGCTCGACTTGTCCTAATAAACATTGTATGAATACAGATGCAGGGATCATTATGTTTTACTAACCTCCCATTTGGAGATCCAAAGCTGCGATGCTCTGGCCATTTGATCCTTATTTCGGGAGAGTGTCATGAGAGAGTTCTTGATCAGGCTCACCACTTGAGAGCTAGTTGCTTCAGGATTGGCAGCGAGAACAAATTCAACAGCTTCTGATACATCCCAATATCGTACATGAGTTTTTTTAAAGTAATCCATAATGAATCAGGTACCATGCCACAGGAAAGAAAAAAAAAATCGAATCACGGAAGAAACGAAAAAAATACGGCAGTGCCTTTGGCTGCATATGAATCTGAGCTTCAACAGAATACCACGTTCCCTGCTCCAGCTTTTTTCTTTTCTTTCGTGGAAATACCCAATTCCAAATAAAAGTAGTGACATACTTTGTTAGAAAATTAAATTGGGAAATGGAATGACGTGTAAATAAAGCTATGTATGTATTCCTGGTCGAAAGGCTACAAATTTCTTTTATAGGGAAGGAGTTCTGAGACAATGCCACTGCACTGGCCGCTCTAGAATAATAATAAAAAAAAGTGAATAGCCAAATCGTGTGTACTTTTTTAAGCACTTCCCTGCAGTGGTAACGATCGATCCCCACCTTGAATAAGATGCACGGGCAAAAATCAAAACTTGTCAAGATTAGGGGCTGTCAACTGCTCTCAACTGCTCTTCCGTCAAGCTTTGAGTCGTCTCTACCCAAAAACTGGGATGACACAAGTCATTTTCAACAGTTTCTGGAAGGCTGTCTCTAATGACAGACGCAAACTGGCTCAAGACCAGATTGCCACCCTTCAGCACCAGTGCAGCCACCACAATGCAAATGAAGTATGACTTTCCAAAAGTTGGATCGTCGCGACAACCGGGCTAAGATGACTCCTAGCATTCAACAGTATGCCCGAGGCTGCCAGTAGACAGATGTAGTAATGCTGAAAGCATAACCACCACCCTCGAGACAGTCATCTTCAAATTGTACCCATCCAAGTCCAATATTTTGCCAAGCAACCATTCGCAGTAGGAACGATCCCTTCCTACATAAGCTACCAACACCAGACACTTTGGAGAAGAAAGGTAAAAGATATGAACGTGTGGCAACTGATTAGCCCTTGCAGTTTACCTTTCTTGTCAGCCAAGTCGAGACGAGCGCGCAAGACCTACAAAAAAAAAAAGCGAATGGCTAAATCGTGCATACCTTTTTTAGGCACTTCCCTGCAGTGGTAATGATCGATCCCCACCTTGAATAAGATGCACGGGCAAAAATCAAAACTTGTCAAGATAAGGGGCTGTCAACTGCTCTCAACTGCTCTTCCGTCAAGCTTTGAGTCGTCTCTACCCAAAAACTGGGATGACACAAGTCATTTTCAACAGTTTCTGGAAGGCTGTCTCTAATGACAGACGCAAACTGGCTCAAGACCAGATTGCCACCCTTCAGCACCAGTGCAGCCACCACAATGCAAATGAAGTATGACTTTCCAAAAGTTGGATCGTCGCGACAACCGGGCTAAGATGACTCCTAGCATTCAACAGTATGCCCGAGGCTGCCAGTAGACAGATGTAGTAATGCTGAAAGCATAACCACCACCCTCGAGACAGTCATCTTCAAATTGTACCCATCCAAGTCCAATATTTTGCCAAGCAACCATTCGCAGTAGGAACGATCCCTTCCTTCATAAGCTACCAACACCAGACACTTTGAAGAAAAAAGGTAAGAAATACGAACGTGTAGCTACTAATTAGCCCTTGCAACTTACCTTTCTTGCCAAGTCCACAGGTGTGCAGAACAGGAACTTGCCAAATCTAGAGGCTGTCAAATGTAAAATACCAATGTCAAAATGTTTTAGAAGATTGGCGAGCCCAGAACCATAAAGTCATCCATCAACACAAAAAACTGTCACTGCAAGAAAAAGAAAAAAGAAAAAAATCAGTTATCGACCTGGTCCCAAAAAAAAAAAAAAAAAGGCAGCAGCTTTGTTAACGAGTAAATCTTTTGCTGAAAATGGGTAGAACAAACTAAGCTACCCATGATTAGGCTCTGCCTTTCTTACGTGATGGCCTATTCAATGCGAACATTTACAACATAAATAACATTTCATACTAGGTCGGACGACGACAGAATTTTCAAATAATAAAAAGCCCAATTGTATTTTATTTTACACAGTGTGGGTGTGTGTCGATAGGCTATGTTTACTCGTTTAACAAAATGTTGACCAATTAGTGGTCTTCGGATACACGGCGGCCGTTTTGCCGAACTAACTCCGTGATATATTTGGTGGTTCAACATTCACAAAGGGACTATGGCCCAATTGGACAAGGCATCTGACTACGAATCAGGGGATTGCAGGTTCGAGTCCTGCTAGTCTCATACATCTTCAACCCCTGGTTGAATACTTTTTTGTTTTTTATGCATGTCGTTATGCTGACATCCTCAGACAGAATCAAAAGTATAAATATCCTTTACTTTTACACTGAAATACAAAAGACAACTTTTTTTTTATTTGGAAGATCGTACTGTGCCGGTAGCTCTGCCTATTTTCACCATCTACCACTGGGGATCTTATACCGTACGTGGCACCGATATCTGGGATTGTTTAAAAAAAATAGTGTGCCTCAGAGGTGAAGGACGTGAAGGAGGTAGAGGGCGATTCAGCCGTGACTTGAAAAAAAAAAAAAAACGTCGTAATCTAATAAAAATCACTTTTTTGTTTCCCTACAGTAGAACGCTACTGTATTAAATTATCAATCAACCTACGATTTAACCATCACCATTACGACCATCTTACATTACCGGTACAATTCGTAGTTTGATGCTAATTGCAAGAGATTTCAAATTGCTTTGGTTGCCGTTCCTAGGCGGGGATACTATCTTTGTCTACAGCTCTAACTCGTCAATGAGTGATCCATCAAGGCTTAAATTTTAGCCATTATCAGTGCTCATCAGCTACTATCACCAAGCCAAATGTGAAGCTGATCGGAGGAACTCTTTTTTTCTCGAAAAAAAAAAAAAAAGTAAGCAGCTCTAGCTGGTCAATGAGTGATCCATCAAGGCTTAAATTTTAGCCATCATCATCACTTGTCACCTACTATCACCATGCCAAATGTGAAGCTGATCGGAGAAACTTTTTTTTCGAGAAAAAAAAAAAAAGGAAACGGCTCTAGCTGGTCAATGAGTGATCCATCAAGGCTAAGGTTTTTACCATGGGCATCACTTATCACCTACTATCACCATGCCAAATTAGAAGGCGATCGGAGGAGGTCAATTTTGGCTTGACTTTAGCACCCTCGATTTTTGGCTGTAGAACTGGTTTGTGTCGGTTTTGACGGTTTTTTAGCTGGGGGAGCGGAGAATGGAATTCATGATTCTTCAAACTTTGGCTGGGCAATCTAGCTTGATCGATGTGATTTTTTCAGTATCATTCGTGTGTGTCATTGTTGATATCCACACAAAAAATGAGCTGGATCCATCAGTTCAAAGCCGATCTATGATGGTTTTTAGATTTTTCAAAATCCCTGAGGGTCCCCTGGCCATTTTTGAACGAAAACATAGGGAGCCTATATGTGTGCCAAAAATAAATTCTCCACCGATCGTCACCGGATTTTGCAAGGCACTTGTATATGATATGCACTGTTCATGGTCAAGGTATCAGACCTCTACTGTCACTTTCTTGTGAGCTACACTTGCTTAAAGACAAATCTCCCCAGCCAAAGTCTGACAGGAGGGGAGAAAGTGCAGTAATGTTAGCCAGCGATTGGCTCGTCTGATGGACGTCAACTTTTGCATGGCAATAGTAGATGATAGGTAATAGTGATGGGCATAATGTCAGGCGTGTTGGATTATAGGATGGAGTGTTAGAAAAAAAAAGCAAACATGGAGAAAAAATAAAAAGCCAGTGGGTTGCCTTAAAAGGGCAGGGCTCGGAGTGGGAAAACGCAAAAAGCAGCAGAAAGCGGAGAATATGGGGAAGAATTGACATCGAGATGGCAGACGACATCCTAAATTATTAAAGAGGCGCTCCGCAATTCCTTACATATTTTCAACGGGGTTCGGGGAACTACATGTGAGAAAGGAAAAATAATGGGAAATGAAAAGAAATGATCATGAAACATTGTTTGGAGATTGTCACATACTCATTTCGATGAGTCTTCTTTGGTAGCTAGTCATTGGCGACCTAGTCAAAAATGACCATGCAAACAAAGAAGAGAAGGGCGGACGTGTCAGTAAAATGATGCTCTCTGCTTTTCGATCAGTCTTGGCACACCTTTTTATTGGGGTGCTGCTGAGCAATGGTAGGCGAACCTGGTAGACAATGGCCAATGGCTAGAAGAAACTCGGTAACCTATTCGAAGGGAACGTTTGTTCAAGTAATCCTGCAAAGGATGAACGTATTAAATTGAACCTTCACCGTACCTTATCTTTGGGCAAGTGTTAAAACTTGCCCATAGCATTGAGGGAGGAAAACTTTTTAGAATGGCAATGGGTAGGGGATTGATGGTTATGGTAGATGCTTTCAGTGTTTGCTGTGATGATCAATCTTTTCAACTGGTCTTTTTTTTTCGAAAAAGATCTGTGTAGCGAAAAAATCGATGGAAAAGAGAGCCTTTGGGCAATCTTTCTACTGATTGGGGGGAATGAAAGACGGCTAGCTTAGGCAAGAGAGGACCCATGATTCTTCGGAATCATTCTCGAGCCGCTATAAGCTTTTCGTTTTTTTTCTCTTGAGAGTAGTTACCTGGTTGATCCTGCCAGTAGTCATATGCTTGTCTCAAAGATTAAGCCATGCATGTCTAAGTAAAAGCAATTTTTACAGCGAAACTGCGAATGGCTCATTAAATCAGTTATGATCTACATGGCAATGTATTTTTTACTACTGGATAACCGTGGTAATTCTAGAGCTAATACATGCAAAAAAGGGGTGCCTTACGGCATTCTGCACTTATTAGATCAAAGCCAACAGCCTGGCAACAGGTTTCTTTTGGTGAATCATAATAATTAAGCGGATCGCACGGCCTTGTGCCGGCGACGGTTCATTCGATTTTCTGCCCTATCAGGCTTTTGATGGTAAGGTAGTGGCTTACCATGGCTATCACGGGTGACGGGGAATAAGGGTTCGATTCCGGAGAGGGAGCCTGAGAAACGGCTACCACATCCAAGGAAGGCAGCAGGCGCGCAAATTACCCAATCCCGATACGGGGAGGTAGTGACAATAAATAACAATGCAGAGCCTTTCAGGTTTTGCAATTGGAATGAGTACAATTTAAATCTCTTAACGAGAACCAATTGGAGGGCAAGTCTGGTGCCAGCAGCCGCGGTAATTCCAGCTCCAATAGCGTATATTAAAGTTGTTGCAGTTAAAACGTCCGTAGTCGAACTTTGGTTTGGGCTTGTGCCTGGCGTTCTTCATTGAGCGTTTGGGTTGCATGCCTTGCCATTTTGTAGGGGTGCAGTCTTTCGGGGCTGATGATCTCTGCGTATTACCATGAGCAAATCAGAGTGCTCAAAGCAGGCTTTATAGCTTGAATGTTTTAGCATGGAATAATGAAATAAGCCTTAGGTCTTGTTTCGTTGGTTTACTTGACACTGGGGAATGATGAATAGGAACGGTTGGGGGCATTTGTATTTGGCCGCTAGAGGTGAAATTCTTGGATTGGCCGAAGACAAACTACTGCGAAAGCATTTGACCCAGGACGTTTTCATTGATCAGGGACTAAAGTTGAGGGATCGAAGACGATTAGATACCGTCGTAGTCTTAACCACAAACTATGCCGACTAGCGATCGCATGGATACTTTTTTTGTTCTATGCGGCAGCTTAGCGAAAGTAAAGTCTTTGGGTTCTGGGGGGAGTATGGGACGCAAGGCTGAAACTTAAAGGAATTGACGGAAGGGCACCACCAGGAGTGGAGCCTGCGGCTTAATTTGACTCAACACGGGGAAACTCACCAGGTCCAGACATAAGAAGGATTGACAGATTGAAAGCTCTTTCTAGATTTTATGGGTGGTGGTGCATGGCCGTTCTTAGTTCGTGGAGTGATTTGTCTGGTTAATTCCGATAACGGACGAGACCGTATGAAATAGTTGGAAGGGCCCATCTTTTGATGGGTGGCATGAGACTTTTGTCTCCCTTCCGCCTATTTCGACTACTGAATTCAATTCAGGGGAAGTATGGCAATAACAGGTCTGTGATGCCCTTAGATGTTCTGGGCCGCACGCGCGCTACACTGACAAAGTCAACGAGTTTTTTTCCTTGGCCGGAAGGTCTGGGTAAACTTTTGAAACTTTGTCGTGCTGGGGATAGAGCATTGCAATTATTGCTCTTCAACGAGGAATTCCTAGTAAGCGCAAGTCATCAGCTTGCGTTGATTACGTCCCTGCCCTTTGTACACACCGCCCGTCGCTACTACCGATTGAATGGTCATAGTGAGCATGTGGGATCGACGTTTTCACGGTGGCAACACCGAGAAGATGTTGAGAACTATGGCAAACTAGGCTATTTAGAGGAAGTAAAAGTCGTAACAAGGTTTCCGTAGGTGAACCTGCGGAAGGATCATTATCAATGTTGGGGGTGAATTTGGTAAAACAGTTCCCTTCAATCTTTTTTTTTTTCCCTCGGCTTTGGCTGAAGGAAAAAAAATCCACTGTGATCTGTCTCGTCCCAAGGAAACTTGGGGCTAACCTTGATAAAGGCAGCAATGCTTTTTCAAGGTATGGGCTCTCCAGCCCAATCAATATACATTTTTTTAATTCTTTTTATTTTCGTAACTGAAAAAAAAAACAACTTTCAACAATGGATCTCTCGGCTTGCACATCGATGAAGAACGCAGCGAATCGCGATATGTAATGTGATCTGCATTTAGTGAATCATCGAATCTTTGAACGCATCTTGCGCCCAAGGGTACTCCCTTGGGCACGTCTGTTTCAGTGTTATGTTCAACCCTCTCCTAAAGATTGGGTGATGAAAAGTTGGGCTTGCCTCGGTCATTTTTTTGATGGGGGTCTCGCTCTGAATGAATCCAGAAAAAGTCCTTGCTTTTAGCATCATTGACTTTGGTAGTTTACCAGAGGTTGGTTTTGCTGGGCAAATCTAGTGGTTTTTTCTACTCTTTCTCAAAATTTAACCTGAAATCAGACGGGACTACCCGCTGAACTTAAGCATATCAATAAGCGGAGGAAAAGAAAATAACAATGATTCCCTAGTAACGGCGAGTGAAGAGGGAAAAGCTCAAGTTTGGAAGCTTCGTGGCATAGCTACGACGCATTGTAAACTGAAGTTTTTGTGGCAACTGGACAACCGGGTTAATAAGTCCCTTGGAATGGGGCAACATGGAGGGTGATATTCCCGTCTTTGGCTTGAGTTTGTGCAGTTATTACCATGGAAACGACGAGTCAGGTTGTTTGGGAATGCAGCCTAAAATGGGAGGTAAATCTCTCCTAAAGCTAAATATTGGTGCAAGACCGATAGCGAACAAGTACCGTGAGGGAAAGATGAAAAGGACTTGAAAAGAGGTCAAAAAGTACGTGAAATTGTTGAAAGGGAACCGTATAAAAGTAGACCGGCATTGTGATGATCAATGGGAGCTTCGGTTTTCATGCACTCATCACGATTGCCAGCCAGCAGCAGTTTTTTTCAAAGGAAGAAAACCGGGGGAATGTAGCCTTGGCCTTCGGGCGGAGGTGTTATAGCCCTCGGTAAAAAAC